>JAGTYA010000783.1:0-18101 GCA_024291935.2 Okapia johnstoni | reverse complement strand
CATTCAGGAAGGGGATTGGACCCCCCTTTCGAGAGGAGGGGCCGACGGCGACGGGGGGGCCCCTCGCGAGCGGCCTCTGGAGATCAGGGTTCCCGCTCGCCTGTGGACACGGGTATCCCAGGGAACCTCTGGGGGCGCCTAGAGGGAGTCCAGCCTCCGTTGCAGCGCCAGAGAGAAGGCAGGACGGCTCTCTCGCGTCGCTGCAGATCCAAGGGCCCCGTCTCGCAAGGAGGGGGGCCCGGGGGGACGCCCTCGCGGTGTGGCGGGAAGCCCCGCTTTCTTGGCAGGGTTGGCCGGGGGATCTCGGGGGGACACCTGGAGTCGCCCGCAAGGAGTCAAGCCCGTTCGGAGCCGGAAAAGGTGCCGGGGCATGCTCTCCATGCCTGCAAGGGAAAAGCGCGCTCTCCCTCTATGGGCGTGGACTCACGGGGGTGTGTCTCTCGACTTGCGGCGGTGCATTCTCGAGTTGCGGCGGGTACCCCGGCCCGTCTCCCGTTAGCCCAGCGGGGTCGCAATGCCTCCTTTCGAGCGGACAGAGGGCCTTCGAGCAGCCTCGGGAGTTCGCCCAGGAGGCGCATGCAGCGCCCATGGGTCCGCGTCAGGCTGGAGCGTAGGACCCTCGGGGGTCCGGGAGGGGGGGAGGGGACAGGTATAACTGGCATCTGTGGGGTGGCCTCCAGGGAGTCGAGGGGGACTCAGCCTTTCTCTCCGGTCACAGCCAAGGGCATTCGGGCTTCCCCTCGAATGCAGGGGCGAAGGTCCGTGCTTTTCCGCGCGGCGCAGGGGGAAGCGGGGGCGTGGGCCTCTCTGAAATCGGGGGCGTGGCGCCTCGGGGAGCCTCTCTTGTTGCCTCTGAGAAGTCCAGGCCTCCTTTGACATCGCAGGGGCTGCTGGGCTTCCCTCGCCTCACGTCCAGGGAACTGGAACTCGCTTGCGGATGGGGGTTCCTCGGGGACCTTTGGTCTTGCGGCCGGAACTGGCCCCTAGGGGCCTCTTCTCGAACCTCAGGAGAGGCGAGAGTCCCGCTCTGGAGGTGCTGAGGGAATGTAGGGATTGGGTGGCATTCAGGAAGGGGATTGGACCCCCCTTTCGAGAGGAGGGGCCGACGGCGACGGGGGGCCCCTCGCGAGCGGCCTTTGGAGACCTCAGGTTTCCGCTCGCCTGTGGACACCGGGTATCCCAGGGAACATCTGGGGGCGCCTAGAGGGAGTCCAGCCTCCGTTGCAGCGCAGAGAGAAGGCAGGAACGGCTCTCGAGACGCTGCAGATCCACAAGGGCCCCGTCTCGCAAGGAGGGGGGCCCGGGGGACGCCCTCGCGGTATGATGGCGGGAAGGCCCGCTTTCTTGGCAGGTTGGCCGGGGATCTCGGGGGACACCTGGAGTCGCCCGCAAGGAGTCAAAGCCCCGTTCGGAGCCGGAACAGGTGCCGGGGCATGCTCTCCATGCCCTGCAAGGGAAAAAGCGCCTCCTCCCTCTTATGGGCGTGGCCTCACGGGGTGTTCTCGACTTGCGGCGGTGCATTCTTCGAGTTGCGGCGGGGATACCCCGGCCCGTCTCCCCCGTTAGCCCAGCGGGGATCGCCATGCCCCTTTTCGATGCGGACAGGGGGCCCGAAGCAGCCTCGGGATTTCGCCAGGGGGGGAGGCGCTGCAGCGCCCTGGGTCCGCGTTCAGGCATGGAGCTAGGACCCTCGGGGGTCCCCGGAGGGGGGGGAGGGGACAGGTATAACTGGAACCTGTGGGGTGGCCTCAGGGAGGGGGGGGGGGAGTCGAGGGGACTCAGCCTTTCTCTCCGGTCACAGGCCAAGGGCAATCGGGCTTCCCCTCGAATGCAGGGGCGTGAAGGTCGTGCTTTTCCGCGCGGCGCAGGGGGAAGCGGGGGTGGCCTCTCTGAATCGGGGGCGTGGCGCCTCGGGAGCCTATCTTGTTGCCTCTGAGAAAGTCCAGGCCTCCTTTGACATCGCCAGGGGCTGCTGGGCTTCCCCTCGCCTCACGTCTCAGGGATACTGGACTCGCTTGCCGATGGGGCGTTCCTCGGGGGACCTTTGCGTCTTGCGGCCGGAAATGGCCCCTTGGGGCCTCTTCTCGAACCTCAGGAGAGGCGAGAGTCCCGCTCTGGAGGTGCGATGGGAGGAATGTAGGGATTGCGATGGCATTCAGGATGGGGATTTGGACCCCTTTCGAGAGGAGGGGCCTGACGGCGACGGGGGGCCCTCGCGAGCGGCCTCTGGAGACTCAGGGTTCCGCTCGCCTGTGGGACACGGGTATCCCAGGGGAACCTCTGGGGGCGCCTAGAGGGAAGTCCAGCCTCCGTTGCAGCGCAGAGAGAGACGCAGGACGGCTCTCGCGTCGCTGCAGATCCCCAAGGGCCCCGTCTCGCAAGGAGGGGGGCCCGGGGGACGCCCTCGCGGTTTGTGGGCGGGAAGCCCCGCTTTCTTGGCTGGTTGGCCGGGGATCTCGGGGGACACCTGGAGTCGCCCGCAAGGAGTCAAGCCCGTTCGGAAGCCGGATAATCAGGTGCGGGGCTATGCTCTCCATGCCCCTGCAAGGGAAAATGCGCCTCCTCCCTCTATGGGCCGTTGGCCTCACGGGGGTGTTCTCGACTTGCGGCGGTGGCATTCTCGAGTTGCGGCGGGTACCCGCGGCCCGTTCCCCCGTTAGCCCGCGGGGTTCGCCATGCTCCTTTCGAGCGGACAGGGGCCCGAGCAGCCTCGGGATTCGCCCCCAGGAGGCGCTGCAGCGCCCATGGGTCGCGTCAGGCATGGAGTAGGACCCCTCGGGGGTCCCCGGAGGGGGGATGGGACAGGTATAAACTGGCACCTGTGGGGTGGGCCTCCAGGGAGTCGAGGGGACTCAGCCTTTCTCTCGGTCACAGCCAAGGGCAATCGGGCTTTCCCCTCGAATGCAGGGGCGAGGTCGTTGCTTTTCCGCGCGGCGCAGGGGAAGCGGGGGTGGCCTCCTCTGATATCGGGGGGCGTGGCGCCTCGGGGAGCCCTCTTGTTGCCTCTGAGAAGTCCAGGCCTCCTTTGACATCGCCAGGGGGCCTGCTGGGCTTCCCTTCGCCTAACGTCCAGGGAAAACTGGACTCGGCTTGCCAGATGGGGGTTCCTCGGGGACCTTTGGTCTTGCGGCGGAAACTTGCCCCTTGGGGCCTCTTCTCGAACCTCAGGAGAGGCGAGAGTCCCGCTCTGAGGTGCGAGGGGAATGTAGGGATTGCGATGGCATTCAGGAAGGGGATTGGACCCCCTTTCGAGAGGAGGGGCCGCCGGCGACGGGGGGCCCCTCGCGAAGCGGCCTCGGCCTGGAGACTCAGGGTTCCGCTCGCCTGTGGACACGGGTATCCCAGGGAACCTCTGGGGGCGCCTAGAGGGAGTCCAGCCTCCGTTGCAGCGCCAGAGAGAAGGCAGGACGGCTCTCGCGTCGCTGCAGATCCCAAGGGCCCCGTCTCGCAAGGAGGGGGGCCCGGGGGACGCCCTCGCGGTGTGGCGGGAAGCCCCGCTTTCTTGGCAGGTTGGCCCGGGGATCTCGGGGGACACCTGGAGTCGCCCGCAAGGAGTCAAGCCCCGTTCGGAGCCGGAACAGGTGCCGGGGCATGCTCTCCATGCCCTGCAAGGGAAAAGCGCCTCCTCCCTCTATGGGCGTGGCCTCACGGGGGTGTTCTCGACTTGCGGCGGTGCATTCTCGAGTTGCGCCGGGGTACCCCGGCCCGTCTCCCCCGTTAGCCCAGCGGGGTCGCCATGCCTCCTTTCGAGCGGACAGGGGCCCGAGCAGCCTCGGGATTCGCCAGGAGGCGCTGCAGCGCCCTGGGTCCGCGTCAGGCATGGAGCTAGGACCCTCGGGGGTCCCCGGAGGGGGGGAGGGGACAGGTATAACTGGCACCTGTGGGGTGGCCTCCAGGGAGTCGAGGGGACTCAGCCTTTCTCTCCGGTCACAGCCAAGGGCAATCGGGCTTCCCCTCGAATGCAGGGGCGAAGGTCGTGCTTTTCCGCGCGGCGCAGGGGGAAGCGGGGGTGGCCTCTCTGAATCGGGGGCGTGGCGCCTCGGGGAGCCTCTCTTGTTGCCTCTGAGAAGTCCAGGCCTCCTTTGACATCGCCAGGGGCTGCTGGGCTTCCCCTCGCCTCACGTCCAGGGACTGGACTCGCTTGCCGATGGGGGTTCCTCGGGGACCTTTGGTCTTGCGGCCGGAACTGGCCCCTTGGGGCCTCTTCTCGAACCTCAGGAGAGGCGAGAGTCCCGCTCTGGAGGTGCGAGGGAATGTAGGGATTGCGATGGCATTCAGGAAGGGGATTGGACCCCCCTTTCGAGAGGAGGGGCCGACGGCGACGGGGGGCCCCTCGCGAGCGGCCTCTGGAGACTCAGGGTTCCGCTCGCCTGTGGACACGGGTATCCCAGGGAACCTCTGGGGGCGCCTAGAGGGAGTCCAGCCTCCGTTGCAGCGCCAGAGAGAAGGCAGGACGGCTCTCGCGTCGCTGCAGATCCCAAGGGCCCCGTCTCGCAAGGAGGGGGGGCCCCGGGGGACGCCCTCGCGGTGTGGCGGGAAGCCCCGCTTTCTTGGCAGGTTGGCCCGGGGATCTCGGGGGACACCTGGAGTCGCCCGCAAGGAGTCAAGCCCCGTTCGGAGCCGGAACAGGTGCCGGGGCATGCTCTCCATGCCCTGCAAGGGAAAAGCGCCTCCTCCCTCTATGGGCGTGGCCTCACGGGGGTGTTCTCGACTTGCGGCGGTGCATTCTCGAGTTGCGGCGGGTACCCCGGCCCGTCTCCCCCGTTAGCCCAGCGGGGTCGCCATGCCTCCTTTCGAGCGGACAGGGGCCCGAGCAGCCTCGGGATTCGCCAGGAGGCGCTGCAGCGCCCTGGGTCCGCGTCAGGCATGGAGCTAGGACCCTCGGGGGTCCCCGGAGGGGGGGAGGGGACAGGTATAACTGGCACCTGTGGGGTGGCCTCCAGGGAGTCGAGGGGACTCAGCCTTTCTCTCCGGTCACAGCCAAGGGCAATCGGGCTTCCCCTCGAATGCAGGGGCGAAGGTCGTGCTTTTCCGCGCGCGGCGCAGGGGGAAGCGGGGGTGGCCTCTCTGAATCGGGGGCGTGGCGCCTCGGGGAGCCTCTCTTGTTGCCTCTGAGAAGTCCAGGCCTCCTTTGACATCGCCAGGGGCTGCTGGGCTTCCCCTCGCCTCACGTCCAGGGAACTGGACTCGCTTGCCGATGGGGGTTCCTCGGGGACCTTTGGTCTTGCGGCCGGAACTGGCCCCTTGGGGCCTCTTCTCGAACCTCAGGAGAGGCGAGAGTCCCGCTCTGGAGGTGCGAGGGAATGTAGGGATTGCGATGGCATTCAGGAAGGGGATTGGACCCCCCTTTCGAGAGGAGGGGCCGACGGCGACGGGGGGCCCCTCGCGAGCGGCCTCTGGAGACTCAGGGTTCCGCTCGCCTGTGGACACGGGTATCCCAGGGAACCTCTGGGGGCGCCTAGAGGGAGTCCAGCCTCCGTTGCAGCGCCAGAGAGAAGGCAGGACGGCTCTCGCGTCGCTGCAGATCCCAAGGGCCCCGTCTCGCAAGGAGGGGGGCCCGGGGGACGCCCTCGCGGTGTGGCGGGAAGCCCCGCTTTCTTGGCAGGTTGGCCCGGGGATCTCGGGGACACCTGGAGTCGCCCGCAAGGAGTCAAGCCCCGTTCGGAGCCGGAACAGGTGCCGGGGCATGCTCTCCATGCCCTGCAAGGGAAAAGCGCCTCCTCCCTCTATGGGCGTGGCCTCACGGGGGTGTTCTCGACTTGCGGCGGTGCATTCTCGAGTTGCGGCGGGTACCCCGGCCCGTCTCCCCCGTTAGCCCAGCGGGGTCGCCATGCCTCCTTTCGAGCGGACAGGGGCCCGAGCAGCCTCGGGATTCGCCAGGAGGCGCTGCAGCGCCCTGGGTCCGCGTCAGGCATGGAGCTAGGACCCTCGGGGGTCCCCGGAGGGGGGGAGGGACAGGTATAACTGGCACCTGTGGGGTGGCCTCCAGGGAGTCGAGGGGACTCAGCCTTTCTCTCCGGTCACAGCCAAGGGCAATCGGGCTTCCCCTCGAATGCAGGGGCGAAGGTCGTGCTTTTCCGCGCGGCGCAGGGGGGAAGCGGGGGTGGCCTCTCTGAATCGGGGGCGTGGCGCCTCGGGGAGCCTCTCTTGTTGCCTCTGAGAAGTCCAGGCCTCCTTTGACATCGCCAGGGGCTGCTGGGCTTCCCCTCGCCTCACGTCCAGGGAACTGGACTCGCTTGCCGATGGGGTTCCTCGGGGACCTTTGGTCTTGCGGCCGGAACTGGCCCCTTGGGGCCTCTTCTCGAACCTCAGGAGAGGCGAGAGTCCCGCTCTGGAGGTGCGAGGGAATGTAGGGATTGCGATGGCATTCAGGAAGGGGATTGGACCCCCCTTTCGAGAGGAGGGGCCGACGGCGACGGGGGGCCCCTCGCGAGCGGCCTCTGGAGACTCAGGGTTCCGCTCGCCTGTGGACACGGGTATCCCAGGGAACCTCTGGGGCGCCTAGAGGGAGTCCAGCCTCCGTTGCAGCGCCAGAGAGAAGGCAGGACGGCTCTCGCGTCGCTGCAGATCCCAAGGGCCCCGTCTCGCAAGGAGGGGGGCCCGAGGGACGACATCGCGGTGTGGCGGGAAGCCCTGCTTTCTTGGCAGGTTGGCCCGGGGATCTCGGGGGACACCTGGAGTCGCCCGCAAGGAGTCAAGCCCCGTTCGGAGCCGGAACAGGTGCCGGGGCATGCTCTCCATGCCCTGCAAGGGAAAAGCGCCTCCTCCCTCTATGGGCGTGGCCTCACGGGGTGTTCTCGACTTGCGGCGGTGCATTCTCGAGTTGCGGCGGGTACCCCGGCCCGTCTCCCCCGTTAGCCCAGCGGGGTCGCCATGCCTCCTTTCGAGCGGACAGGGGCCCGAGCAGCCTCGGGATTCGCCAGGAGGCGCTGCAGCGCCCTGGGTCCGCGTCAGGCATGGAGCTAGGACCCTCGGGGGTCCCCGGAGGGGGGGAGGGGACAGGTATAACTTGCACCTGTGGGTGGCCTCCAGGGAGTCGAGGGGACTCAGCCTTTCTCTCCGGTCACAGCCAAGGGCAATCGGGCTTCCCCTCGAATGCAGGGGCGAAGGTCGTGCTTTTCCGCGCGGCGCAGGGGGAAGCGGGGGTGGCCTCTCTGAATCGGGGCCGTGGCGCCTCGGGGAGCCTCTCTTGTTGCCTCTGAGAAGTCCAGGCCTCCTTTGACATCGCCAGGGGCTGCTGGGCTTCCCCTCGCCTCACGTCCAGGGAACTGGACTCGCTTGCCGATGGGGGTTCCTCGGGGACCTTTGGTCTTGCGGCCGGAACTGGCCCCTTGGGGCCTCTTCTCGAACCTCAGGAGAGGCGAGAGTCCCGCTCTGGAGGTGCGAGGGAATGTAGGATTTGCGATGGCATTCAGGAAGGGGATTGGACCCCCCTTTCGAGAGGAGGGGCCGACGGCGACGGGGGGCCCTCGCGAGCGGCCTCTGGAGACTCAGGGTTCCGCTCGCCTGTGGACACGGGTATCCCAGGGAACCTCTGGGGGCGCCTAGAGGGAGTCCAGCCTCCGTTGCAGCGCCAGAGAGAAGGCAGGACGGCTCTCGCGTCGCTGCAGATCCCAAGGGCCCCGTCTCGCAAGGAGGGGGGCCCGGGGGACGCCCTCGCGGTGTGTGGCGGGAAGCCCCGCTTTCTTGGCAGGTTGGCCCGGGATCTCGGGGGACACCTGGAGTCGCCCGCAAGGAGTCAAGCCCCGTTCGGAGCCGGAACAGGTGCCGGGGGGCATGCTCTCCATGCCCTGCAAGGGAAAAGCGCCTCCTCCCTCTATGGGCGTGGCCTCACGGGGGTGTTCTCGACTTGCGGCGGTGCATTCTCGAGTTGCGGCGGGTACCCCGGCCCGTCTCCCCCGTTAGCCCAGCGGGTCGCCATGCCTCCTTTCGAGCGGACAGGGGCCCGAGCAGCCTCGGGATTCGCCAGGAGGCGCTGCAGCGCCCTGGGTCCGCGTCAGGCATGGAGCTAGGACCCTCGGGGGTCCCCGGAGGGGGGGAGGGGACAGGTATAACTGGCACCTGTGGGGTGGCCTCCAGGGAGTCGAGGGGACTCAGCCTTTCTCTCCGGTCACAGCCAAGGGCAATCGGGCTTCCCCTCGAATGCAGGGGCGAAGGTCGTGCTTTTCCGCGCGGCGCAGGGGGGAAGCGGGGGTGGCCTCTCTGAATCGGGGGCGTGGCGCCTCGGGGAGCCTCTCTTGTTGCCTCTGAGAAGTCCAGGCCTCCTTTGACATCGCCAGGGGCTGCTGGGCTTCCCCTCGCCTCACGTCCAGGGAACTGGACTCGCTTGCCGATGGGGGTTCCTCGGGGACCTTTGGTCTTGCGGCCGGAACTGGCCCCTTGGGGCCTCTTCTCGAACCTCAGGAGAGGCGAGAGTCCCGCTCTGGAGGTGCGAGGGAATGTAGGGATTGCGATGGCATTCAGGAAGGGGATTGGACCCCCCTTTCGAGAGGAGGGGCCGACGGCGACGGGGGCCCCTCGCGAGCGGCCTCTGGAGACTCAGGGTTCCGCTCGCCTGTGGACACGGGTATCCCAGGGAACCTCTGGGGGCGCCTAGAGGGAGTCCAGCCTCCGTTGCAGCGCCAGAGAGAAGGCAGGACGGCTCTCGAGTCGCTGCAGATCCCAAGGGCCCCGTCTCCAAGGAGGGGGGCCCGGGGACGCCCTCGCGGTGTGGCGGGAAGCCCCGCTTTCTTGGCAGGTTGGCCCGGGATCTCGGGGGACACCTGGAGTCGCCCGCAAGGAGTCAAGCCCCGTTCGGAGCCGGAACAGGTGCCGGGGCATGCTCTCCATGCCCTGCAAGGGAAAAGCGCGCCTCCTCTCCCTCTATGGGCGTGGCCTCACGGGGGTTCTCGACTTGCGGCGGTGCATTCTCGAGTTGCGGCGGGTACCCCGGCCCGTCTCCCCCGTTAGCCCAGCGGGTCGCCATGCCTCCTTTCGAGCGGACAGGGGCCCGAGCAGCCTCGGGATTCGCCAGGAGGCGCTGCAGCGCCCTGGGTCCGTGTCAGGCATGGAGCTAGGACCCTCGGGGTCCCCGGAGGGGGGGAGGGGACAGGTATAACTGGCACCTGTGGGGTGGCCTCCAGGGAGTCGAGGGGACTCAGCCTTTCTCTCCGGTCACAGCCAAGGGCAATCGGGCTTCCCCTCGAATGCAGGGGCGAAGGTCGTGCTTTTCCGCGCGGCGCAGGGGAAGCGGGGGTGGCCTCTCTGAATCGGGGGCGTGGCGCCTCGGGGAGCCTCTCTTGTTGCCTCTGAGAAGTCCAGGCCTCCTTTGACATCGCCAGGGGCTGCTGGGCTTCCCCTCGCCTCACGTCCAGGGAACTGGACTCGCTTGCCGATGGGGGTTCCTCGGGGACCTTTGGTCTTGCGGCCGGAACTGGCCCCTTGGGGCCTCTTCTCGAACCTCAGGAGAGGCGAGAGTCCCGCTCTGGAGGTGCGAGGGAATGTAGGGATTGCGATGGCATTCAGGAAGGGGATTGGACCCCCCTTTCGAGAGGAGGGGCCGACGGCGACGGGGGGCCCCTCGCGAGCGGCCTCTGGAGACTCAGGGTTCCGCTCGCCTGTGGACACGGGTATCCCAGGGAACCTCTGGGGGCGCCTAGAGGGAGTCCAGCCTCCGTTGCAGCGCCAGAGAGAAGGCAGGACGGCTCTCGCGTCGCTGCAGATCCCAAGGGCCCCGTCTCGCAAGGAGGGGGGCCCGGGGGACGCCCTCGCGGTGTGGCGGGAAGCCCCGCTTTCTTGGCAGGTTGGCCCGGGGATCTCGGGGGACACCTGGAGTCGCCCGCAAGGAGTCAAGCCCCGTTCGGAGCCGGAACAGGTGCCGGGGCATGCTCTCCATGCCCTGCAAGGGAAAAGCGCCTCCTCCCTCTATGGGCGTGGCCTCACGGGGGTGTTCTCGACTTGCGGCGGTGCATTCTCGAGTTGCGGCGGGTACCCCGGCCCGTCTCCCCCGTTAGCCCAGCGGGGTCGCCATGCCTCCTTTCGAGCGGACAGGGGCCCGAGCAGCCTCGGGATTCGCCAGGAGGCGCTGCAGCGCCCTGGGTCCGCGTCAGGCATGGAGCTAGGACCCTCGGGGGTCCCCGGAGGGGGGGAGGGGACAGGTATAACTGGCACCTGTGGGGTGGCCTCCAGGGAGTCGAGGGGACTCAGCCTTTCTCTCCGGTCACAGCCAAGGGCAATCGGGCTTCCCCTCGAATGCAGGGGCGAAGGTCGTGCTTTTCCGCGCGGCGCAGGGGGAAGCGGGGGTGGCCTCTCTGAATCGGGGGCGTGGCGCCTCGGGGAGCCTCTCTTGTTGCCTCTGAGAAGTCCAGGCCTCCTTTGACATCGCCAGGGGCTGCTGGGCTTCCCCTCGCCTCACGTCCAGGGAACTGGACTCGCTTGCCGATGGGGGTTCCTCGGGGACCTTTGGTCTTGCGGCCGGAACTGGCCCCTTGGGGCCTCTTCTCGAACCTCAGGAGAGGCGAGAGTCCCGCTCTGGAGGTGCGAGGGAATGTAGGGATTGCGATGGCATTCAGGAAGGGGATTGGACCCCCCTTTCGAGAGGAGGGGCCGACGGCGACGGGGGGCCCCTCGCGAGCGGCCTCTGGAGACTCAGGGTTCCGCTCGCCTGTGGACACGGGTATCCCAGGGAACCTCTGGGGGCGCCTAGAGGGAGTCCAGCCTCCGTTGCAGCGCCAGAGAGAAGGCAGGACGGCTCTCGCGTCGCTGCAGATCCCAAGGGCCCCGTCTCGCAAGGAGGGGGGCCCGGGGGACGCCCTCGCGGTGTGGCGGGAAGCCCCGCTTTCTTGGCAGGTTGGCCCGGGGATCTCGGGGGACACCTGGAGTCGCCCGCAAGGAGTCAAGCCCCGTTCGGAGCCGGAACAGGTGCCGGGGCATGCTCTCCATGCCCTGCAAGGGAAAAGCGCCTCCTCCCTCTATGGGCGTGGCCTCACGGTGGTGTTCTCGACTTGCGGCGGTGCATTCTCGAGTTGCGGCGGGTACCCCGGCCCGTCCCCCGTTAGCCCAGCGGGGTCGCCATGCCTCCTTTCGAGCGGACAGGGGCCCGAGCAGCCTCGGGATTCGCCAGGAGGCGCTGCAGCGCCCTGGGTCCGCGTCAGGCATGGAGCTAGGACCCTCGGGGGTCCCCGGAGGGGGGGGAGGGGACAGGTATAACTGGCACCTGTGGGGTGGCCTCCAGGGAGTCGAGGGGACTCAGCCTTTCTCTCCGGTCACAGCCAAGGGCAATCGGGCTTCCCCTCGAATGCAGGGGCGAAGGTCGTGCTTTTCCGCGCGGCGCAGGGGGAAGCGGGGGTGGCCTCTCTGAATCGGGGGCGTGGCGCCTCGGGGAGCCTCTCTTGTTGCCTCTGAGAAGTCCAGGCCTCCTTTGACATCGCCAGGGGCTGCTGGGCTTCCCCTCGCCTCACGTCCAGGGAACTGGACTCGCTTGCCGATGGGGGTTCCTCGGGACCTTTGGTCTTGCGGCCGGAACTGGCCCCTTGGGGCCTCTTCTCGAACCTCAGGAGAGGCGAGAGTCCCGCTCTGGAGGTGCGAGGGAATGTAGGGATTGCGATGGCATTCAGGAAGGGGATTGGACCCCCCTTTCGAGAGGAGGGGCCGACGGCGACGGGGGGCCCTCGCGAGCGGCCTCTGGAGACTCAGGGTTCCGCTCGCCTGTGGACACGGGTATCCCAGGGAACCTCTGGGGGCGCCTAGAGGGAGTCCAGCCTCCGTTGCAGCGCCAGAGAGAAGGCAGGACGGCTCTCGCGTCGCTGCAGATCCCAAGGGCCCCGTCTCGCAAGGAGGGGGGCCCGGGGGACGCCCTCGCGGTGTGGCGGGAAGCCCCGCTTTCTTGGCAGGTTGGCCCGGGGATCTCGGGGGACACCTGGAGTCGCCCGCAAGGAGTCAAGCCCCGTTCGGAGCCGGAACAGGTGCCGGGGCATGCTCTCCATGCCCTGCAAGGGAAAAGCGCCTCCTCCCTCTATGGGCGTGGCCTCACGGGGGTGTTCTCGACTTGCGGCGGTGCATTCTCGAGTTGCGGCGGGTACCCCGGCCCGTCTCCCCCGTTAGCCCAGCGGGGTCGCCATGCCTCCTTTCGAGCGGACAGGGGCCCGAGCAGCCTCGGGATTCGCCAGGAGGCGCTGCAGCGCCCTGGGTCCGCGTCAGGCATGGAGCTAGGACCCTCGGGGGTCCCCGGAGGGGGGGGAGGGGACAGGTATAACTGGCACCTGTGGGGTGGCCTCCAGGGAGTCGAGGGGACTCAGCCTTTCTCTCCGGTCACAGCCAAGGGCAATCGGGCTTCCCCTCGAATGCAGGGGCGAAGGTCGTGCTTTTCCCGCGCGGCGCAGGGGGAAGCGGGGGGGTGGCCTCTCTGAATCGGGGGCGTGGCGCCTCGGGGAGCCTCTCTTGTTGCCTCTGAGAAGTCCAGGCCTCCTTTGACATCGCCAGGGGCTGCTGGGCTTCCCCTCGCCTCACGTCCAGGGAACTGGACTCGCTTGCCGATGGGGGTTCCTCGGGGACCTTTGGTCTTGCGGCCGGAACTGGCCCCTTGGGGCCTCTTCTCGAACCTCAGGAGAGGCGAGAGTCCCGCTCTGGAGGTGCGAGGGAATGTAGGGATTGCGATGGCATTCAGGAAGGGGATTGGACCCCCCTTTCGAGAGGAGGGGCCGACGGCGACGGGGGGCCCCTCGCGAGCGGCCTCTGGAGACTCAGGGTTCCGCTCGCCTGTGGACACGGGTATCCCAGGGAACCTCTGGGGGCGCCTAGAGGGAGTCCAGCCTCCGTTGCAGCGCCAGAGAGAAGGCAGGACGGCTCTCGCGTCGCTGCAGATCCCAAGGGCCCCGTCTCGCAAGGAGGGGGGCCCGGGGGACGCCCTCGCGCGGTGTGGCGGGAAGCCCCGCTTTCTTGGCAGGTTGGCCCGGGATCTCGGGGGACACCTGGAGTCGCCCGCAAGGAGTCAAGCCCCGTTCGGAGCCGGAACAGGTGCCGGGGCATGCTCTCCATGCCCTGCAAGGGAAAAGCGCCTCCTCCCTCTATGGGCGTGGCCTCACGGGGGTGTTCTCGACTTGCGGCGGTGCATTCTCGAGTTGCGGCGGGTACCCCGGCCCGTCTCCCCCCGTTAGCCCAGCGGGGTCGCCATGCCTCCTTTCGAGCGGACAGGGGCCCGAGCAGCCTCGGGATTCGCCAGGAGGCGCTGCAGCGCCCTGGGTCCGCGTCAGGCATGGAGCTAGGACCCTCGGGGTCCCCGGAGGGGGGGAGGGGACAGGTATAACTGGCACCTGTGGGGTGGCCTCCAGGGAGTCGAGGGGACTCAGCCTTTCTCTCCGGTCACAGCCAAGGGCAATCGGGCTTCCCCTCGAATGCAGGGGCGAAGGTCGTGCTTTTCCGCGCGGCGCAGGGGGAAGCGGGGGTGGCCTCTCTGAATCGGGGGCGTGGCGCCTCGGGGAGCCTCTCTTGTTGCCTCTGAGAAGTCCAGGCCTCCTTTGACATCGCCAGGGGCTGCTGGGCTTCCCCTCGCCTCACGTCCAGGGAACTGGACTCGCTTGCCGATGGGGGTTCCTCGGGGACCTTTGGTCTTGCGGCCGGAACTGGCCCCTTGGGGCCTCTTCTCGAACCTCAGGAGAGGCGAGAGTCCCGCTCTGGAGGTGCGAGGGAATGTAGGGATTGCGATGGCATTCAGGAAGGGGATTGGACCCCCCTTTCGAGAGGAGGGGCCGACGGCGACGGGGGGCCCCTCGCGAGCGGCCTCTGGAGACTCAGGGTTCCGCTCGCCTGTGGACACGGGTATCCCAGGGAACCTCTGGGGGCGCCTAGAGGGAGTCCAGCCTCCGTTGCAGCGCCAGAGAGAAGGCAGGACGGCTCTCGAGTCGCTGCAGATCCCAAGGGCCCCGTCTCGCAAGGAGGGGGGCCCGGGGGACGCCCTCGCGGTGTGGCGGGAAGCCCCGCTTTCTTGGCAGGTTGGCCCGGGGATCTCGGGGGACACCTGGAGTCGCCCGCAAGGAGTCAAGCCCCGTTCGGAGCCGGAACAGGTGCCGGGGCATGCTCTCCATGCCCTGCAAGGGAAAAGCGCCTCCTCCCTCTATGGGCGTGGCCTCACGGGGGTGTTCTCGACTTGCGGCGGTGCATTCTCGAGTTGCGGCGGGTACCCCGGCCCGTCTCCCCCGTTAGCCCAGCGGGGTCGCCATGCCTCCTTTCGAGCGGACAGGGGCCCGAGCAGCCTCGGGATTCGCCAGGAGGCGCTGCAGCGCCCTGGGTCCGCGTCAGGCATGGAGCTAGGACCCTCGGGGGTCCCCGGAGGGGGGGAGGGGACAGGTATAACTGGCACCTGTGGGGTGGCCTCCAGGGAGTCGAGGGGACTCAGCCTTTCTCTCCGGTCACAGCCAAGGGCAATCGGGCTTCCCCTCGAATGCAGGGGCGAAGGTCGTGCTTTTCCGCGCGGCGCAGGGGGAAGCGGGGGTGGCCTCTCTGAATCGGGGGCGTGGCGCCTCGGGGAGCCTCTCTTGTTGCCTCTGAGAAGTCCAGGCCTCCTTTGACATCGCCAGGGGCTGCTGGGCTTCCCCTCGCCTCACGTCCAGGGAACTGGACTCGCTTGCCGATGGGGGTTCCTCGGGACCTTTGGTCTTGCGGCCGGAACTGGCCCCTTGGGGCCTCTTCTCGAACCTCAGGAGAGGCGAGAGTCCCGCTCTGGAGGTGCGAGGGAATGTAGGGATTGCGATGGCATTCAGGAAGGGGATTGGACCCCCCTTTCGAGAGGAGGGGCCGACGGCGACGGGGGGCCCCTCGCGAGCGGCCTCTGGAGACTCAGGGTTCCGCTCGCCTGTGGACACGGGTATCCCAGGGAACCTCTGGGGGCGCCTAGAGGGAGTCCAGCCTCCGTTGCAGCGCCAGAGAGAAGGCAGGACGGCTCTCGAGTCGCTGCAGATCCCAAGGGCCCCGTCTCGCAAGGAGGGGGGCCCGGGGGACGCCCTCGCGGTGTGGCGGGAAGCCCCGCTTTCTTGGCAGGTTGGCCCGGGGATCTCGGGGGACACCTGGAGTCGCCCGCAAGGAGTCAAGCCCCGTTCGGAGCCGGAACAGGTGCCGGGGCATGCTCTCCATGCCCTGCAAGGGAAAAGCGCCTCCTCCCTCTATGGGCGTGGCCTCACGGGGGTGTTCTCGACTTGCGGCGGTGCATTCTCGAGTTGCGGCGGGTACCCCGGCCCGTCTCCCCCGTTAGCCCAGCGGGGTCGCCATGCCTCCTTTCGAGCGGACAGGGGCCCGAGCAGCCTCGGGATTCGCCAGGAGGCGCTGCAGCGCCCTGGGTCCGCGTCAGGCATGGAGCTAGGACCCTCGGGGGTCCCCGGAGGGGGGGAGGGGACAGGTATAACTGGCACCTGTGGGGTGGCCTCCAGGGAGTCGAGGGGACTCAGCCTTTCTCTCCGGTCACAGCCAAGGGCAATCGGGCTTCCCCTCGAATGCAGGGGCGAAGGTCGTGCTTTTCCGCGCGGCGCAGGGGGAAGCGGGGGTGGCCTCTCTGAATCGGGGGCGTGGCGCCTCGGGGAGCCTCTCTTGTTGCCTCTGAGAAGTCCAGGCCTCCTTTGACATCGCCAGGGGCTGCTGGGCTTCCCCTCGCCTCACGTCCAGGGAACTGGACTCGCTTGCCGATGGGGGTTCCTCGGGGACCTTTGGTCTTGCGGCCGGAACTGGCCCCTTGGGGCCTCTTCTCGAACCTCAGGAGAGGCGAGAGTCCCGCTCTGGAGGTGCGAGGGAATGTAGGGATTGCGATGGCATTCAGGAAGGGGATTGGACCCCCCTTTCGAGAGGAGGGGCCGACGGCGACGGGGGGCCCCTCGCGAGCGGCCCTCTGGAGACTCAGGGTTCCGCTCGCCTGTGGACACGGGTATCCCAGGGAACCTCTGGGGGCGCCTAGAGGGAGTCCAGCCTCCGTTGCAGCGCCAGAGAGAAGGCAGGACGGCTCTCGCGTCGCTGCAGATCCCAAGGGCCCCGTCTCGCAAGGAGGGGGGCCCGGGGGACGCCCTCGCGGTGTGGCGGGAAGCCCCGCTTTCTTGGCAGGTTGGCCCGGGGATCTCGGGGGACACCTGGAGTCGCCCGCAAGGAGTCAAGCCCCGTTCGGAGCCGGAACAGGTGCCGGGGCATGCTCTCCATGCCCTGCAAGGGAAAAGCGCCTCCTCCCTCTATGGGCGTGGCCTCACGGGGGTGTTCTCGACTTGCGGCGGGTGCATTCTCGAGTTGCGGCGGGTACCCCGGCCCGTCTCCCCCGTTAGCCCAGCGGGGTCGCCATGCCTCCTTTCGAGCGGACAGGGGCCCCGAGCAGCCTCGGGATTCGCCAGGAGGCGCTGCAGCGCCCTGGGTCCGCGTCAGGCATGGAGCTAGGACCCTCGGGGGTCCCCGGAGGGGGGGAGGGGACAGGTATAAACTGGCACCTGTGGGGTGGCCTCCAGGGAGTCGAGGGGACTCAGCCTTTCTCTCCGGTCACAGCCAAGGGCAATCGGGCTTCCCCTCGAATGCAGGGGCGAAGGTCGTGCTTTTCCGCGCGGCGCAGGGGGAAGCGGGGGTGGCCTCTCTGAATCGGGGGCGTGGCGCCTCGGGGAGCCTCTCTTGTTGCCTCTGA
The DNA here is from genome assembly GCA_024291935.2 of Okapia johnstoni. Classification (NCBI taxonomy): domain Eukaryota; kingdom Metazoa; phylum Chordata; class Mammalia; order Artiodactyla; family Giraffidae; genus Okapia; species Okapia johnstoni. The sequence goes on along the minus strand of JAGTYA010000783.1, from coordinate 1,483 downwards.
GAAGTCCAGGCCTCCTTTGACATCGCCAGGGGCTGCTGGGCTTCCCCTCGCCTCACGTCCAGGGAACTGGACTCGCTTGCCGATGGGGGTTCCTCGGGGACCTTTGGTCTTGCGGCCGGAACTGGCCCCTTGGGGCCTCTTCTCGAACCTCAGGAGAGGCGAGAGTCCCGCTCTGGAGGTGCGAGGGAATGTAGGGATTGCGATGGCATTCAGGAAGGGGATTGGACCCCCCTTTCGAGAGGAGGGGCCGACGGCGACGGGGGGCCCCTCGCGAGCGGCCTCTGGAGACTCAGGGTTCCGCTCGCCTGTGGACACGGGTATCGCAGGGAACCTCTGGGGGCGCCTAGAGGGAGTCCAGCCTCCGTTGCAGCGCCAGAGAGAAGGCAGGACGGCTCTCGCGTCGCTGCAGATCCCAAGGGCCCCGTCTCGCAAGGAGGGGGGCCCCGGGGGACGCCCTCGCGGTGTGGCGGGAAGCCCCGCTTTCTTGGCAGGTTGGCCCGGGGATCTCGGGGGACACCTGGAGTCGCCCGCAAGGAGTCAAGCCCCGTTCGGAGCCGGAACAGGTGCCGGGGCATGCTCTCCATGCCCTGCAAGGGAAAAGCGCCTCCTCCCTCTATGGGCGTGGCCTCACGGGGGTGTTCTCGACTTGCGGCGGTGCATTCTCGAGTTGCGGCGGGTACCCCGGCCCGTCTCCCCCGTTAGCCCAGCGGGGTCGCCATGCCTCCTTTCGAGCGGACAGGGGCCCGAGCAGCCTCGGGATTCGCCAGGAGGCGCTGCAGCGCCCTGGGTCCGCGTCAGGCATGGAGCTAGGACCCTCGGGGGTCCCCGGAGGGGGGGAGGGGACAGGTATAACTGGCACCTGTGGGGTGGCCTCCAGGGAGTCGAGGGGACTCAGCCTTTCTCTCCGGTCACAGCCAAGGGCAATCGGGCTTCCCCTCGAATGCAGGGGCGAAGGTCGTGCTTTTCCGCGCGGCGCAGGGGGAAGCGGGGGTGGGCCTCTCTGAATCGGGGGCGTGGCGCCTCGGGGAGCCTCTCTTGTTGCCTCTGAGAAGTCCAGGCCTCCTTTGACATCGCCAGGGGCTGCTGGGCTTCCCCTCGCCTCACGTCCAGGGAACTGGACTCGCTTGCCGATGGGGGTTCCTCGGGGACCTTTGGTCTTGCGGCCGGAACTGGCCCCTTGGGGCCTCTTCTCGAACCTCAGGAGAGGCGAGAGTCCCGCTCTGGAGGTGCGAGGGAATGTAGGGATTGCGATGGCATTCAGGAAGGGGATTGGACCCCCCTTTCGTGAGGAGGGGCCGACGGCGACGGGGGGGCCCCTCGCGAGCGGCCTCTGGAGACTCAGGGTTCCGCTCGCCTGTGGACACGGGTATCCCAGGGAACCTCTGGGGGCGCCTAGAGGGAGTCCAGCCTCCGTTGCAGCGCCAGAGAGAAGGCAGGACGGCTCTCGCGTCGCTGCAGATCCCAAGGGCCCCGTCTCGCTAGG
>JAGTYA010000782.1:0-18124 GCA_024291935.2 Okapia johnstoni | reverse complement strand
TGTTATTAGATTCCCTGGATTTGGGATATCATTCACAATATAAAATTTTATAATTGTCATAATCAAAGTTGAATGTAAGTTGTTAATATAGAACCTAATTTAAAATATATATATATATATATGTAGTCCGAAGTGTATTGTCAAATTCTTTGGAAACTTTTCTCTCAGAAGTTTAAATTCTTCTACATCTTAGACTTGTTCTTTAAGGACAAATATAAACAACCTGCACTTTTTTCCTCTTATTAAGGCATATCAAACTAGGATTTTGTGGTTGCAAGAAACAGAATTTAGCCCATGTGCTTGGCAGGCTCTAAAATGTCCCCCAGTCATCTTTTGCCTCCTGATGTTCACAGCACTGTAGACAGCTCTCCCACAGTGAATCAAGGCTGACAATTTAAGTAACCAATGTGTGTGTGTGCATGCATGAGGATGTGTGCTCGGCCATTCAGTTGTGTCTTGACTTTTTGCAGCCCCAGGACTGTAGCCCTCTAGGCTCCTCTGTCCATGAAATTTTCCAGGCATGAATACTGGAATGGGTTGCCATCTCCTACTCCAGGAGATCTTCCCTACCCAGGGATTGAATCTGTGTCTCCTGCGTGTCCTGCCCTGGCAGGCAGATTCTTTACTACTGCACCACCTGGGAAGCCCACATAACTAATAGAATATGACATAAATGATGATGTGAGGTTAGGTCTCAGATAAAACTCCTGAGGTTAGGTCACAAAAAAGGCATTTCAGCTCTATCTTGGCGTCTTGGATACTTCCTCTGGGAAAAGGATGCTATCATGCCATGAGGACATTCAGGACAGCCCAGAAGGAAAACAGAAACTGTGACCTCCTGCCAACAGCCAGCACCAACTTGTCAAACCATTTGAGCAAGCTACTTGGGAAGTAGACACTCCTCTGGTCAAAACTCTCAGTTGATTGCTGGTGTGGCCAACTTGTGACTGCAACCTCAGGAGAGGAGGAGAGATCCTGAGTCAGGATCACCCAGCTAAGCCTCTCCTGAATCCCTCACCCACAGAAAACTGTGTGAGATAATGTATATAGATATTAGATATAGATATTTAAGTATTGGGGTGATTCATTTTGCAGCAATAAATAACAAATATGTAATAATAACAAAATATTAATAAAAGTCATGTATTAAAAGGAAAATTTCAGAAGGTTTCAATAGTGGAAGGAAACACAAGAAAAGACTCAGGGGACTGAGGCTAACTCTTGGGATCTAGAAAGTAGGAAATGACGATTTTTCAGAGTTCAGGTGTTCGAATGAACACGTAATGAACATTCTTAGTTCCTCTTACATTCTGTTTGACATTCTGTTGGAGAGGCCAGGTACAAAGAGTCTAGTCAATGCTTGACCAAGAAAGAAACGGAGTCATGATTAGCATTCCCACTAAGAATGTGTGCAGTAGGAGATCTGTAGTTCCCCCAGGGAAAATCAAAGTGCTATTACTTATTTATTTTTTGGGCTGTGTTTGTTCTTCGTTGCTGTGCACGGGCTTTCTCTAGTTGCAGTGAGCAGGGGCTATTCTTCATTGCAGTGCCTGAGATTCTCATTGCGTTGGCATCTCTTGTTGCAGAGCATGGGCTCTAGGTGTGTGGGCTTCAGTAGTTGCAACACATGGGTCCAGTGATTGTGGCACCATGGGCACTAGGATGCCGGCTCAGCCGCTGTGCTTGAGTTGCTTAGTTGCTCCGTGGCATGTGGGGATCTTCCTGGACCAGGGATCAAACCTGTGTGCCCTGCATTGGCAGGTAAATTCTTAACCACTGGACTATCAGGGAAGTTCCAAGATATTATCTTTAAGAAAGGAGTTATTGATGCTGATTAGGCACAGGAAGAATTGTCAACTACCAATAGCCTAATAGTTTTTGCAGCTGCCAAGTGATTTGGTAATATCGGAGTTCATGCAATCCTGTGTAAAATAGCCATTATCTTGCATAGCATTTTTTTCAAGCACTGGATATTCTCAAAAGTGTAATGCTATTGAATGTGAAAAGAAAAAAAATCAAAAAATTCTGATTAATTTTGGAGATATTAGCAGTGATCTTCATCTTCAGTGACTTCCACAATTGCCATTCTGTACTAATTAGAACAAACACGAAAAAAGTAACATCAAGTGTTATTACAGATTCTATTTTCTTGCCAGACAGGAGTACTGGGCAAGTAAACAGTATTTCAGGTGACTTTCATCTTTGTGGAAATTCAAGGATCGAGGCTAATGGATGCTCTGCCATCTTCAACATCTGACTTCCCAGATTTTCCTGTGAAATATTCCCATTTCAGCTAGTCAGAAGGGAGGAAGATCATGGAAAGCACAAATGCAGTTTTGTTTTACTCTTCAGTCCTTAAGGATGACTTTCATTTCTATTAACATCCCATTACCTAGAACACCATCACATGACTCTTCCCTAACTCCAAGGGAAGCTGGGAAATGTAGTCCAGGCTATACAGCCACTTCCTAGTGCAACTTACATTAAGGAAAGGATAGCATGTTTTGGGGGGAGGTGATCTTTTAGCCATTTCTGCTGTATATTAATCCCTTGGTCACTTCTTACTGTTTGTCAGTCAAGTATATGTTACATGATCAGTTTCTTTGGAGGAGTAACAAGATCTCAGCTCAATGTGATGTGCACACATATGAACTCCATGGTTTCCTCAAGAGACAGATTTGCTTTCATTAACTCTTCATCTTCAGGCTGACATGAGACTTCTGAACACATTTACGGGAGAGGATGAATATAAAAGAGGGAAGCAAACAAAAATATCACAACCAACCCAACCATCTCCAACAGAGGTCCATTATGCCGCAGACACATACAACGCAACATGTGGTCCTACACACAATTCCCACCCCAGTTCGCCAAAACTCAATTCCACAATAAGAATTGCCTCCCCAAGGGGTTGGTATAAGCAAAAAATAAAACACCCCACCCCCCTCAAAGAGCATAAACCCAACCCACCAACAAGATCAACTTATCTAGGCAGACAATCGTACTTTACAGAACCGCCTTGGCTAATTAATCATATACCGTTTGAGAATCAGAGCCGAGACGGTACCTTAGCTCAAGAAACAGAATTAGCCAAAAAAATAGTGAGAAAGCCAAGACAAAATAAAAATATCCCCGCTCTGCTCGTCCCTTACACCCACTCGTACTCAAGGACCCGAACCCCTAAACCAAATTACAATATCCTCCTAATTCTCCACAGCTCCCCTTTTTTACAGTAATCATGGACTACCTGCCACCTCCATAACATTAAACAACAACCCCCCCTGGCCACAAAAAGCTAAATGAGTAATAGGGGCAAAGGGGCTTGTCCCCGTTTAATTAAAAAACAAACAGAAAATAATAAAAGAATCGAATTGATAATCCCTCTAGTGCTCTTTAATTCAAAGAATAAATAAACAGTGGACGATAGGAATTATCTCGAACAGGAATAACACACATGGCCCTAAAAGCTAGTAAGCCACTAATTCAGCTCCCCCAGACTAGATAATTAACTCAAACAACCAAATTCTGCAACATCCCAAACATAATCTCAAAGTCAGTCATAACATTAAATACCTTAACACACGAGTTCCTCTTTTCGTAATTTCCATCGTCTTCACAAAAACAGCCTATTAGCCCCGAAAAACATCTTGACCAAAACCAACCACAAGCAGAAACCCCGTTCACCCCACACCTCACACATTCAAGCCGTCTTACGCCACGCACACTTATACAAGTTCCCCATCCCTTATTGAAGGGCACACCACCTAAAACTCCAAATCCCTCCCTACTTCGCGAATTTTACACAACACCAATCCCCCACCCCCCAAGTCACTCCACCAGACAAAACCATCCGCTCCCCCAGCCAACCCCACATTGTGCCAATCAAAAAACCTACACCTAAAAAATTCCCACCCAATCGCCAACTCTAACCCATACCCTCACTTTACACCCCCTTCTCATAGTAATCCCTAAAAACTACGCGAATCTTTGTCTCACCCTCCCATCTACCATCTCACTCTAAATCAGAGGGTTCTGCTCATGCATATATTGAAAAAACGATGATTTGTGGACAAAAATATTAGTTTGATAGAATTAAGAAAGAGTTTGAATAAAACGAGGTAATGTACATCACAGCGAGAAGCTTCTAATTACCAAAAGAATTGGCAAAAACCATTTAATTTTTCCCATATTATTCTACGGACGTACCTATTTTGCCCCCCTAAAATATGTCTCCCCCAAGTGTAAAGTTTGAGAATATCAACACAAGCAATATCAAAAAAAGTAATGTTAACCCAGATCGACTCAACCTGATAACCCCCGCCTCCCCCAATACCAACCCTCCTTATACCGGTACCCAGCACACACGTCACAACAGAAGGTACACAAAACAATAACCCACAACCCCCCAGCATCACTAGACCCACACACCGTCCTTTCCCCCCATCCCCACCGTGGTACACTAAAAGTCCAAATCTAACACAAAAAACACAAAGACAGTCACACCACCCTCCTGACCACTCAAAACAAGGCATTGCCTGAATCCACACCTAGAAGGGGCCCCCTCGCTCCAAAAAATTCTGATCTGACCACTGGTTACATACTCTCCTTTGATGTCACCCCTCCTAGTCCAAGAGGAAAACACTGAGAATAGTTTTTCTATTTTGATTCACACTGTATTTCCCCAGTAAAATAACTTCTCTAACCATCCAATTGTTCCCTTGTAGGGCACCCTACCGATGATTGCTTGTAAAAAGACACCCCCTCCCACGGACCAATGTACCCCCCCCCACCGCAAGTGGTCCCCCACTTCCCAGTACTGTAGAATAAACATGTCCAAAGCTACCCATAAGAACAATATAGAAAACATTACAAAATTTATTCACTCCCTCATGCTCATGGAAGAACCTTAATCGTAAGGTCCATTGGCAGAAATTTTTTTATGCATTTATTATTATTATGGCCCAGCCCACACAGTTGTGGAATTTTAGCTTGCTGACGCATGGATCAAACCCACGCACCTTGCAGTGGAAGTGTGGTGTCTTTACCACTGGACCACCAGGGAAGTCGCTAAATATTTGGTCTCATCTTAATATTTCTCTCCCCTTTGTTTGCTATGTTCATTATGCATTGACCATTTTAGTCCCTCAAGATCTCTAACTGTGTTTCTGATTTTTGGAGTCTTGTGCTGGGTTTCTATCACTCTCTTGCTGCCTGGGACAACCCTCCCTCCAGACTCTTACTAAACTTTTTACCCTTTGGAATATTTCAGGTTCCTATCTTTTCATTCAAAATGCCTATCTCTTCTCTGAACCACCTCAATAGTTTAACGACAAGTAACCTCCACTACTTCCATTTACCCCATTTTTTCCCTCCTTTGCTTTTATATTTACACTTAGCTACACATCTCTGAAACAATATGAACCTGAAATTTACAGTTTTCTTTTTGTAGTTCAAACGTTCACACATGAAGTACGATGAAGCTTTCCTAAGAAACAAAAAACACTTATCCTGTGTTTTCATCTCAGCATATAACAATACATCCCCCCAAAATTTACAAGAAGTTCCCCTGCCCATACGAAGCAGGGGTGCTTTACCACTACTTAATGATAAGCTAGGTGCTTAACTTCTCCCAAAGTTCTCAAAGGTGGGCAGGAGAAGACTCCTTTGAAGAGTTTTCCCTGTACTGGTATTTTATGACACCTCAAAACCAGTCCCCCAATTAACTAAAGGAAATCAACGCTTGAAATATTCCATTAGTGAATGACTGTTTTGCTGAAGCGCTGGGAAGCTCGAATTCACTTTTGGCTACCTGGAATTGTGAAGAAGCCCTGACTCCATTGGCAAAGGACCACTGATGTGCCTGGGAAAGGATATGAAGGCAAAAAGAAAAGGGGCAGGCAGATTGATGAGATGGTTAATGGCCCGCAGCATCACCTTTCACTTCCCAATGGACATGAATCTGAGGAAAATTCTGGGAGATAAGTGGAGAGGGAGAGGACCCGGGTGTGCTGCAGCAGTCCATGGGGTTGCGCAAAAAAAGAGTATGAAAAAGACCATGAATTTAGGTGACTGAACAACACAAAATGTTTCTATAAGGGATGTAGAAGAAGTTCCCTAAAAATTGACCAGCAGAAACAGGGAAAATGCCCCATCAGATAGATCTCATCTCACCAGAAGGAAGGACATTTATCCTAACAAGAGATTGGCCTTTAGGAGAAATTTTATGGGTACTTTTCTGTGACCCCAAAAAACCCTGAACAGTAGTTTGTCCAATTATCATCCTTCACCCACTCCGCCTCCCATGAGAATAAATAACAGTCTCCATCTGAACGCTGAGCAAACTTCACAAAACTACTTCTGAACGCTGGCAGAGGACGTCAGGCATCCAGAAAGACAGTGCATTATCTTCGAAAGGAGGTAGGAGAAAATATAAAAGATAAAAAGAGAGACAAAAGAGTTAGGGATGGAGACCCGTCCCGGGGAGGGAGTCGTAAAAGAGGAGAAATTTCCAAGCACCAGGAAACCCTCTCACCGGCGGGTTTGGGGGAAGATTTCGAATCTCGGAGGGCAACATAACTGGGAGAAAAAATAAATAAAACCCACAGATTACGTGCCTAAAGGCAACTTCCAGCAAAGAACCCCAGACGCTCGCATCCGCCACCAGCAAGTGGGGGCTGAACGGAGAGGAGCGGGCGGCACTGCTTAGGGTAAGGACCGGGCCCGAATGCCCTGAGGGCAATCTGAGGGAGCTAACGTGAGATAGCAACCTAAACTGTGGGACAGCCAGAGAGAGAGAACTATCCCGCGAAAAGCCCAAACCTAAGGCACTGCCGGCCCGCTCACAGAACAAAGGACTGAGCGATACAGGGAAAGAGCTAGCCGGCTGCGGACCGCCCCATCCCCCGCCAGACACAGCTGGCAGGCGGGACCAGCCAGAGCCGGAAAGGGGCAAACACGGCCCCAGAGAGGGCACCCCCTACCAAACTGCAAACAGGCTCCCAGTTTCTAAGCAAAGACTGCCTGAGATCCCGGAGGGTCAACAGCCACCAGGAGGGTCACAGCCAGAGACCAGCTCCCCAGAACTGACACAAAGCACGCCGGAGCCGGGTACGCCTGTAAACCGAGGCGGGGACGAGGGAGGTGATAAGCTTCACCGCCCCAACAGGGGAGAGTGTGCTCACTAAACTCCTGACTGCCTGAGCTTCTCTGACCGGGAACGGCACAAACTGCAGGCCCAACTGAGTCTGCGCCTTTGTGGAGTACCCGGGAACCTGAACCTGAGAGGCTTAGACCAGGGAAGTGCACGCATCTCAGGGCCCACTCCCCGGCCGAGTAACCTGAAGCCTGAGCAGGGTAGACGGGGAAAGAACACACGCTGTGAGCGGGGGCAAACCCAGTATGGCCGAGACACTGCAAGCTCTCCACACACATGTCCGTGATATTGGTTTGCAGTGTTCCTTCCTCCCCACAGCACGACTGAACAAGCGAACCTAAAGAGACCACCTCCGCCCCTTTGTGGCAGGGCAGAAATTAGACACTGAGGAGACCTCCAAACAGAAGCCAAATAAACAGAGGGAAGCGCATTGGAAGTGACAGGCCAACAGATTAAAATCCCTGTAGTTAACACCGACTGCATTGAAAGGGGCTTATAGATCTTGAAAAGTATAAGCAGGAACAAGGATCCATCTGAAACTGAACAGACCCCACACTGCTCACAACAGCTCCAGAGAAAGTCCGGGATATATATTTTTACTATTATCATTTTTTTTTTTTTTTTTTTTTTTTTTTTTCTTTTTTTTCTTTAAGTCCTCTATTACACCTTTAATTTTCATTTTTTCATAACCCACTATTACCTTGCAAAACAAAAAAAAAACAAAAAAAAACCTATTTTTAAAGCAAACTGCATACATATATCTTATACTTTTTGTGTTTTCTTCTTTTTACTGTTTTTTTCCTGTTTTACTTTTTTTACTGTTTCTTTTTTTTTTTTTTACTGTTTTACTGTTTTACTGTTTTTTTTTCTGTTTTCTTTTTTCTTTTTTTTATATTGTATTTTTTATAAGAGTCTAACCTCTACTCTAGATTTTTAATCTTTGTTTTACATATTTGATATCAATTTTGTACATTTAAGAATACAATCTTTAGTACCCATTTTTACTCAGGAGTGTGATTACTGGCTTGATTACTCTCTCCCCCTATTGACGCTCTTTCTTCTCCCCCAGGGAACCTCTATCTCCCACCCTCCTCCTTCTCTTCTCAACCCAATTCTGTGAATCTCTGAGGGTGTTCTGGGTACCGGAGAACACTTTGGGAACAGAATACTGCCCAGATCTCTCTCTCCCCTCTTGATTCCTCCCTTTCTACTCATCCTCACCTCTATTACCTTCCTCCCCCCTCTCTATGTATCTCTGTGAACCTCTCTGAGGGTTCCAGACTGTGGAGAGCACAGAGGGAAGTGCTTACTGGCTAGACTGCTCTCTCCACGTTTGAGTCCCCCTCTTCTCCTCCTGGTCACCTCAACCCCCCCCCCCTTTCACCTCTCCATGTAACTCAGTGAACCTCTCTGGGTATCCCTCACTGTGGAGAATCTTTTCACCATTAACCTAAAAGTTTTATTATTGATGCTGTATGGATGGAGAAGTCTTGAGGCTACTGCAAGAATAAGACTGAAAGCCAGAGGAAACATTAATTAATAAGAGATCATCCAATAGCCTCCACATATACACTGAAACCAAGCTCCACCCAAGAGCCAATAAGTTCCAGAGCAAGACATACCACGCAAATTCTCCAGCAACGCAGGAACATAGCCCTGAGCATCAATATACAGGCTGCCCAGAGGCACACCAAATCCATAGACATCTCAAAACTCAATACTGGACACTCCATTGCACTCTAGAGAGAAGAAATCCAGCTCCACCCACCAGAACACCGACACAAGCTCCCCCAACCAGGAAACCTTGACAAGCCACCCGTCCAACCCCACCCACAGTGAGGAACCTCCACAATAAAGAGGAACTTCAAACTACCAGAATACAGAAAGGCCACGCCTAACACAGCAATCTAAACAAGATGAAAAGGCAGAGAAATACTCAGCAAGTAAAGGAAAATGAGAAATGCCCACCAAACCAAAAAAAAAGAGGAGGAGATAGGGAATCTATCTGAAAAAGAATTTAGAATAATGATAATAAAAATGATCCAAAATCTTGAAAACAAAATGGAGTTACAGATAAATAGCCTGGAGACAAGGATTGAGAAGATGCAAGAAATGTTTATCAAGGACCTAGAAGAAATAAAAAGGAGTCAATATATAATGAATAATGAAATAAAGGAGATAAAAGACACTCTGGAGGGAACCAACAGTAGAATAACGGAGGCAGAAGATAGGATAAGTGAGGTAGAAGATAGAATGGTGGAAATAAACGAAGCAGAGAGGAAAAAAGAAAAAAAAGAATCAAAAGAAATGAGGAAAACCTCAGGGACCTCTGGGACAATATGAAACGCCCCAACATTCGAATCATAGGAGTCCCAGAAGAAGAAGATAAAAGGAAAGGCCATGAAAAAATACTCGAGGAGATAATAGTTGAAAATTTCCCTAAAATGAGGAAGGAAATAGTCACAGAAGTCCAAGAAACCCAGAGAGTCCCCAAACAGGATAAACCCAAGGCGAAACACCCCAAGACACATATTAATCAAATTAACAAAGATCAAACACAAAGAACAAATATTAAAAGCAGCAAGGGAAAAAACAACAAATAACACACAAGGGGATCCCCATAAGGATAACAGCTGATCTTTCAATAGAAACTCTTCAGGCTAGAAGGGAATGGCAGGACATACTTAAAGTAATGAAAGAGAATAATCTACAACCCAGATTACTGTACCCAGCAAGGATCTCATTCAGATATGAAGGAGAATTCAAAAGCTTTACAGACAAGCAAGAGCTGAGGGAATTCAGCACCACCAAACCAGCTCTCCAACAAATGCTAAAGGATCTTCTCTAAACAGGAAACACAGAAAGGATGTTTAAACACGAACTCAAAACAACAAAGTAAATGGCAACGGGACCATACTTATCAATAATTACCTTAAATGTAAATGGGTTGAATGCCCCAACCAAAAGACAAAGACTGGCTGAATGGATACAAAAACAAGACCCCTACATATGCTGTCTACAAGACACCCACCTCAAAACTAGGGACACATACAGACTGAAAGTGAAGGGATGGAAAAATATATTTCATGCAAATGGAGACCAAAAGAAAGCAGGAGTCGCAATACTCATTTCAGATTAAATAGACTTTAAAATAAAGGCTGTGAAAAGGGACAAAGAAGGACACTGCATAATGATCAAAGAATCGATCCAAGAAGAAGATATAACAATTATAAATATATATGCACCCAACATAGGAGCACCACAATATATAAGGCAAATACTAACAAGTATGAAAGGGGAAATTAACAATAACACAATAGTAATGGGAGACTTTAATACTCCACTCACACATATGGATAGATCAACTAAACAGAAAATTAACAAGGAAACACAAACTTTAAATGATACAATAGACAAGTTAGATTTAATTGATATTTACAGGACATTTCCACCCCAAAACAATCAATTTTCACACCTTTTCTTCTCAAGTGCACACACGGAACTTTCTCCAGGATAGATCACATCCTGGGCCATAAATCTAGCCTTGGTAAATTCCAAAAAAAATTTGAAATCATCCCAGCCATCTTCTCTGACCACAATGCAGTAAGATTAGACCTCAATTACAGGAAAAAAAACTATTAAAAATTCCAACATATGGAGGCTAAACAACACGCTTCTGAATAACCAACAAATCACAGAAGAAATCAAAAAAGAAATCAAAATATGCATAGAAACGAATGAAAATGAAAACACACAACAAACCCAAAACCTATGGGACACTGTAAAAGCAATGCTAAGGGGAAGGGTTCATAGCAATACAGGCGTACCTCAAGAAGTGTGGGTTTTTTTTTTTTTTTCTCCTCATTCCTGTCAATTCAAAGGGAGATAGGAGATCTTCCACATACTTGATGAGGTTCAGGAAAGGGGTGAAAGACTTTTTTAAAAGTCTTTTGAAAGACTTTGGCAGGACACTTCAGTTGCATTATTGAGTAGTGCTGGTGCCTGCTTTAGTTTGGGATCTGGAGCTCTGACTCCCACTCTAGATGATATTTGTGAGCTTTGTTTCCCCGTCTCTGAAAAACACAGGTGGCTCTATTGCTCACTAACAAGGTCAGTAGACAAGCCAGCACTCTTAGAATCTCAGAGGAAACCAATCCTGTGGAGGGCATGACCAGGTGAGTTGAGGGGGGGGGAGTTGTATGGCACATTGCGTCTGCCTTTTCCCTCACTCCATGTTCCGTTTCTGAGTGTGCAGGGCAGTCTCCTGTGGGAGACTTGTTTTCCAGGATTTATATACAACAGTGAGTCACTTCTTTTAAAGGAATATTAACATTTAGGGTTTCCTGAAAAAAATTATGGGATGAAAAAAGTTTTACCTGCAGCAGTGAGAAGTTACCAAAACTCGATATAAACAGATAAAACCTGGGTTGAATTAAAAATCTAGAACAGGGAGGGGGCAGTATAGTATAACTTATATATGTGGTATATAATGTAATACACACATAGTATTCCCAAATTACTACACCGATGGTGACTGCAGCCATGAGATTTAAAAGACGCAGTACTCCTTGGAAGGAAAGTTTTATTGACCAACCTAGACAGCATATTAAAAAAAAGCAGAGAGACATTACTTTGCCAACAAAGGTTCATCGCGTCAAGGGCTATGGTTTTCCCTTCCACAGTAGTCATGTACGGACGGAATGTGCGAGAATTGGACTATATAAAGAAAGCTGAGCACCAAAGAATGGAATGCTTTTGAAACTGTGGTATTGGAGAGACTTCTTGAGAGTCCCTTGGACTGCAAGGAAATCCAACCAGTCCAATCCTAAAGGAGATCAGTCCTGAATATTCATTGGAAGGACTGATGTTGAAGCTGAAACTCCAATACTTTTGGCCACCTGATTGTGAAGAAACTGACTCATTGGCAAAAAGACCCTGATGCTGGGAAAGATTGAGGGCAGGAGGAGAAATGGGGACGACAGAAAGATGATGATTGTTGGATGGCATCACCGGACTCAATGGACATGAGTTTTTGAGCAAGCTCTGGGAGTTGGTGGATGGAAAAGGAAAGGAAAGCCTAGTGTGCTGCGCAGTCCACGAGGTTTTGTGAAGAGTCACATGATGAACTGAGCAACTGAAACTGAACTGATTACATATAATATGTATACAAATCACACAATGTATACAAATTAAGGAAATTTAAATGCAATAGATAAAAATACTTTTTCCAAAAAAAAACACATATAAACAAAAAGCTTGCTTATTAAAATATAGTCATGTTGCCCCCTCAGGAAATGAAGGTAATGAGGATAGAGAATAAATAAATTCAGTAGTAAAAGATTTTGGGGGCAATGATGATCACATACCAGGAAATGAAGAATATAATCCACTCAGTCAGGTGCCACTTGAGATCAGAATCAAACAAGAAGATGGCAGGGAGGAAGCTAGAAAAGTAGGAGGAAAACAGGAGGTTCACACACACCTATTATAGCATCCTTCAGGTAGTGGCCCCAGCCAGGAGGGGAAAGTACCATTTGGGGCTTATGTGCCCTAGGGGCACCCAAAGTGCCTTCACACCAGCACCTCCACAAGGTTAAGCACTCAGTGAGTTGTAACCTGTCCAGTTGAGCTGTGTTGAACCTAATTTGCCTCAAGAAGGCTGACTTCCCTGAATCTGTGTGTTCCACATCCTTTCAGACTGAACTTTCATCCTCCCTGTGAAGAACAGCCCAAGCACATGTTAGAGAGGATCATAATATCCTTTTTCAGTCCTAACCTGACATCCCAGCACAGGGACATGTTCTTTTTTGTTTGTTGAGGACAGCCACTATTTTGTTATTTGGCTGATGGCACTCACATTTAACTCTAGGGGCGCACCTCACCCCACTCTCATCCCATATAATTTGGAAATGAGGCCTGAATGGAATTACTGAGTTTTTTCTCTACTTGAATCTTTTCTTGGAGGCAAACTTAGGCCCCACCACTGGAGTGGGATTTTTTTTTTTTTTCAGGATGGCTCTGTGTGATCCAATTCAAGACAATGTGATCTCAATTAACAGTACTTTTTGCGGGAAACCATATTTTCAAAAAAAATGTTGTGTTTGAGAGCCTAAGGGCCACTAATACATTAAGAAGGTCTCATCTGGTTTAAAAGGCTCATTCTGAAAATCAGCCAACACAGAAGAGAGAGATAGAGACTCTCAGAGAGATCAAGATTGAGAGATCTTGGGATATTATTTGTTTAAGCAGGTTTGGGTTGGACTTTTTTTTTTTTTAACTACTTCAAATTTTAGCACTGAATGATTAACATGTCCCCAGAGTGAGTACATCTCTGTGGAGATGTCACTCTGTAAGTTGAGATTCACTGAACTCCTACTGACAAGAAACCTCTCACATTTCCAAAGCACCTTGCCCCTTTTCTGTACAGCTTGAACTACCAAGAAGATTTTTATCCAGCCAACATCTGTCTTCTTCAAGCTTTCTGGTGTTGGTAGCCATTTTATAATTTACAGCTGCTTAGAAAAATGTTGTAATGCTTCTTTCAGCTAATCATGGACCCATTTCATCATCTTCTGCAGTGAAATGCTACCCCTGTTCTCAGGTTCAATCTCACAGTATCCCTTAAACTGTAGCCAAGACATGCAAGAGGCATAGGGGGAGGCCTCTGGGCTCAAAGCCCATCACTTTACTACTTATTCTATTGGGTCAGAACAAGTCATGAGGCCAGCCTGGATTCCCAGAGGTGGGGTGGGGACATAGACTATGCTTGTTAACAGGAGTTGCTCAAAGGGCACTGTCGCAAAGGGGTTGGGTGGAGTTAAGGAATGGAGGTAAAAATCCTCTTCCTGAATCTTTTGTTTCTTAAAAACAATCAGTCGAAAACTAATCCTCAAAGCTATAAAGACATTTTGGGCCAGCAAGTTTTGTTCACCAAAGACTTGATTTCACTGAATCTTATTTGCAATTTCTGTTTTGCATCTAATCCCAAGAATCTTAAATCAGGATCAAAAGTAAATTAAGTAAAATTTGGCAAATCATAGCTTTATATCCTTTTCTCTTTTTAAACATTTGTCTAAGAAGGAAACATAGAAAAACAGACAGAAATAATGTATATTTCAAATTATCACTTTATTTAAAACATGTTATGTTGAATCAGGGATTGGTTGAGGGAATAGAATGACTTTTGGCTCCTGTTATAAGATATATTGAGTAAAGACCATCAGTTTTTCATATTCTGGCAGGAGCAAGTTATCAAAAACCATACCTTGGAGACAGGCGTATTTGTAAAATATTAAAAGACCTACACCTCCATGTTGGGCATGGCTTGACCTTAAAATCTGCAATTGTGACAATGAATCTTAATATTGAACAGATTTCCCTCAACTACAGTCAGCTCTCTTAGCAGATAGGGTTGGTTCTTCTATAAACCTCTCATTTCATTCATCCATCCATCAAACCCACCATTTACAAAAGAATAGAATAATATCGATTAGCCCCATGGTACAATAAGCTAATGATTGTGATTTATCAGTGAGATTGCATGCTGGTCTTCAGCCTTTCTTATTTTTCCTTGAAGAAAATAACCAAATAGTAATGATACCTTTGAGTTGGGAAGAGCCTGCCAAGTCTGATGACTGGATATAAATGGCATGGAAGGGGACCCTGCCCAAGGTTTGGTGAGGACATGAGCTTAGTGTGACTTTCAGTCTTGCCTGGTACAATGCTACTTGGGATTAGAGCATGGAGCTTAGCTTTAGTGTTGAAGTCACCTAGCATTTTGACTCTAAAACACTTTTGACTTACAAAAAATAATATTCCAGAGCTGAGTGAGAGAAGTCCAAGCAAAACTTTTCATCATAAGCAAAGTGGGAGGTGAATCTGCAGCTAACCTTGTGTTGGAATCAATTCCATGGGGTCTATCAAAATGAAAACATGAAGTCAGGTTGCTCTCTGTAATTTTAAGGCTTTTTTCTGGTGGGGATTGGCCCTGTATGTGATTTTTGCCCTTATATCTTAAGTTTTATATAATTCTGCTTAGTTTCAAAAAGCCAGGATGAAGGGACCTGATTACATCAGAGATTATGTCGTAACCCCTCCTTGTAACCCTAAGAGAATTCTCTTAATTGCTCTGAACTTGTTTGTCCATAAGTAAAATGAAGACTCTAAATAAATGATGACACTGAATCATCCTCTTAGATTTACAAGACTATATATTTCTGCTTATTTATGGGGTGGAATCTCAGAGCCACTCTGTCATTCTGTGAGGTGGGCATCAGTGGCTTCATTTTTACACAATGAGAATGATGAGGTGTCACAGCCAAGGGTGAGATTTAGAAGAGTTAGGAATACTGATATGGGAACTGTGGAGCACTGTTAAAAAGTCTTCCAACAGATTTAAAACAGGGTATTGCTCTTCAGAGCTAATGGCTCCAAAGATGCTTTGATCATAGCAAAATTCTTAGTCCAAGTTACCACCACCCCATGGGGATCGATTCCATTCTGATGGGCCTTCCAGATGCAAGGGCTCTTTCAAATGTGTGTAAGTGAACCAAACAATGCTATTTGGTCTGCTGCTCATTTGAGTACACTTACCATCACAGAGGAAGGAAGACACACAAAACCACAGTTCATAAGGCCTTGACCTCTCTGGGTCCTGGGTTTTCTTTCTTCCTCGTAAAATGAGAGGGTTAGAATAGAACCGACCTTACTTATCTCCTGACGAAACCAGTGATGCGGGTCAAGAAAGCAACCAGTCAGGAGCAGGATATGGAACAAATGACAGATTTCTAAGCTGGTAATAGGATGTACAACCAAGGTTATATATATCAGTCAACATACTTATTGTTAACCTTTACATTGATGCAGTAGTATATTTTGTTGAAATGCCAGGCTGGATGAATCACCAAGCTTGTGAATCAAGATTGCCAGGAGTAATTATCAGTTAATTTCAGATATGCAGATGATACCATTCCATGGGAAGAAAGTCAAAAGGAAACTAAAGAGCTCTTGTATGATGGGTTGAAATGTGAATGAGAGGCAATAATAACTGGCTTGATAATCAAAAATGAAAAAAAACTAAGATCAATGGCATCTGGTTCCTTACCATGTCATGGTAATAGAGGGGGAAAGGGGAAGATAAGTGGAGAGAGCGAGTGACAGATTTTTTTTTACTTGGGCTCCAAAATCACTGCCAATGGGAGACTGCAGCTGTGAAAATAAAAGACACTTGCTCATTGAAAGGAAAGCTTATGCCAAAACACTAGACCAAAATATTTAAAAGCAGAGGCATCACTTTGCTCACAAAGATCCATGTAGAAACAATGCTGTTTTTTCCAATAGTCAGTGATTAGATGTGAGAATTGGAGCCATAAAGAAAGACTTGAGCTACCGAAATTGATTGCTTTCAAATTGTTGGTACTGGAGAAAGGACTTTGAGAGTTCCTTTGGGACTGCAAGGAGATCCAATCAGTCAATCTTAAAGAAATCAACCTTGATTATTCACTGGGAAAAGGATGTGTGCTGAAGATGACAGCTACTACTACACTTTTTGGCCACCTGATGAAATGAGCACCAAACTAATTGGATAAGAACCCATAGGGCTACTGGGAAAATGTTGAGAGGCAGGAGGAAGAAGAGGGGATGACAGCGATTAAGATGTTTGGATGCAACCACGGAACCTCAACCCCAAATAACCCTCTTCGGACATGAATCTGAGCAAACTTCCCAGGAGAATAGTGGAGGGATAGAGTGAGCCTGGTTGCGTGCTGCTGCAGTCCATGGGGTTTCAGACGACTGACATTTTGACTTTAGCGATTGCTCTGTACAACCAACAGCAAAGACCCCTTTCTGTTTAGAAGTTCTTTTGATTTTCCTTTCATAATAAGAATCAACTACTGAGTCAATAAAATATTAGTTAATATATTTTTTAGCATTTGGCCCATTTTGAGTCAAATACCGCTAGGCAGTCATTGTATACTAACTTATTTTTCTTCCTTCATTCCAATATTCTAAATTAAACATTCTGCCTATTAAATGTCTTTTTCTGGAGAAGATAGACTTTTTGTAAGCAATTCCAATATGGAATGCAGACATCTCCATGCAAAATAAACCATACAACTCAGGCTTCTTCTCAGTTCGTGCCAATACTCAGGTCGTGTTTGACTCTTTGTGACCGATGGACTGCAGCAGCATACCGGCTTCCCGTCCATCTCAACTCTGGAGCTCGACTCAAAACTTTATGTCCAATCAAGTCCAATGTACAATCCTACTATCTACATCCTCTTTCTTCCCTTTCTCCTCCTGCCTTAAGTCCTTTCCCAGTCATCAGGGGTCTTTTCAAAAGAAGTCAGGTTCTTTGCTAGGTGGCCAAAGTATTGGAGCTTCAGCTTCAGCAAAAGTTCTTCCAATGAATACTGAGGACTGATTTCCTTTAGGATTGGACTGGTTTGTTCTCCTTGCAGTCCAGAAGGGGCTTAAGGTTTCTTTAACCCACAGTTCAAAAGCCAATTTTTTCATCTTCAGCTTTTTTTAAAGTTCAACTTATATAATAATGACTACTGGACAAAGCTAGCCCGACCAAATGGGCCCCTGTTGGCAAAGTAAAGTCTTACTTTTTAATATGCTGTCTAGGTTTGGGCATAATTTTTTTCCGGAGCAAGCACTTTTAAATTTTATGCCTGCAGTACCATTGCAGTGATTTGGAGCCAAAAAAAAAAAAAAGTTGTACTGTTTCCCTTGTTTCCCGATATTTGCATGAAGTGATGGGACCGTGTAAAGATCTTGGTTTTTGAAATTGAGTTTTTTTAAACCAATTTTTCACTTCCTTTTCACTTTCATCAGAGGCTCTTCAGTTCCTCTTTGCCCTTTTGCATAAGGGTGTGTCATTGCATATTGGGTTATTAATATTTTCCCGGGAAGCCCGTGCTTATCCCGCCCGGATGGTGCTTTGGCTAAAGAGCTAAAAAGGGGGTT
>JAGTYA010000781.1:0-12500 GCA_024291935.2 Okapia johnstoni | reverse complement strand
TTTTTTTTTATTTTTATTTTTTTTTTTGATTTTTTTTTTAATTTTTTTTTTTTTTAGAGTTTGTTTTTATAAGGAATTTGTGGATTTTTTTTTTATTTTAATTTTTATTTTTTTTTTTTTTGATAATATTTTTAATTTTTGAATTATGTTTTTTTTTAGGATATTTTATTTTTTTTTGTTTTGATATTTGTTTTTAGATTTTTTTTTTTTTTTTTTTTTTATATATTTTTTTATTAATTTTATTTATTATTTATGTAATTTTTTTTTTAAATTTTTGGGGATTGATTTTTTTATGAGATTGATTTATTTTTTTTTTTTTTTGTTTTAGATTTTTTTTTTTTTTTTTTTTTTTTTATGTTGTTTTTTTTTTTAATTTTTTTTTTTTGGATATTTTATTTATATTTTATTTTTTTTTTTTGTTATTTATGTTTTTGATTTTTTTTTTTTTTTTTTTTGAAAATTTATTTTGGTTTTTTTTTATTTTTGTTATTATATTTTTTTTATATTTTTTTTTGATGGTTTTTTAAGTTTAATTTTGTTGTTTTTTTATGATTTTTTTTTTTTTTATTTAGTTTATTATTTTTAAGATTTTTTTTTTGTATTTTTTTTTTTTTATGTATTATTAATATTTTTGTTTTTTTATTTTATTTGTATTTGTTTTTTTATTTTTATTTTTGTAATTATATTTATTTTTTTTTTATATTTTTTTTTTTATATTTTTGGGTTTTTTTTTTTTTTTTTTTTATTGATGGTTTTGTTTTATATAATTTATTAAATATGTTTTTTTTATTTATTATATAAAATGTTTTTTTTTTTTTTAAAAATTTTATATGTATATTTTAATTTTTTATTTTTTTATATAAAATTTATTTTTTTTTTTTTAAAATTTTTTTTTGTATTTATTTTTTTTTTTGGTTTTTTTTTTTATTTTTTTTTTTTTGGGTGATTTTTTTTTGTATTTTTTTTTTTTTTTTTTGTTTTAAATATTTTGATATATTTTTTTTATTTTTTGGTATATGTGTTTTTTTTTTTTTTTTATATTTTTTTTTTTTTTTATTTTTTTTATTATTTTTTTTTTTTGTATTTTTTTTATTAATTTTGTGTTTTTTTTTTTTTTTAATTTATTTATTGATTTATATTATATATTATTTTTTATATTATTATTTTTATTTTTTTTATTTTTTTTTATTATTTTTTATGATTTTGTGTTTTTTGTTTTTTGTATTTTTTTTTTTGTTTTTTTTGTGTATTTTTTTTTATTTTTTTTTAAATGATATTTTTTATATGTAATTTGAGTAGAATATTTTTTTTTTATATTGATTGGTGATTTTTTTTTTTTTTTTTAGTTTTATTGTATTTTTAGTTGGGTTTTTTTTTTTTTGTTTTTTATTTTATTTTATTTTTTTTTTTTTTTTTTATTTTGTTTGTTTTTTTTTTATTTTTTTGTTTTTTTTTATAATATTTGATGTTTTTTTATTTTTTTTTTTGTTTTAAATATTTTGGGGATTTTTTTTTTTTTTTTTTTGATTTAAGGATTTTTTTTTTGTATTAATTTTGGTTTAATTAGTTTTTTTTTGTTTTTTGAAATTTATTTTTTTTTTTTGTTTTTTTTGATAATGTTTTATTTTTTTTTTTTATATTTTTTTTTTTTTTTTGATTTTTTTGTGGGATTTTAATATTTTTTTTTTTTATTTTTTTTTTTGTATATTTTAATGGTTTTTTTTTTATTTTTTTTGTTATTTTATTTATTTTTTTTGTGTTGTTTTTTGATGTATTTTTTGTTGTGAAGTTTAGTTTATAATGATAGTTTTTGGGGGGTTTTGATTTTTTTTTTTTTTTTTTTTTTTTTTTGTTTATATTATTTTTATTGTATTTATATTTTTTAGTTATTTTTTTTTTTTTTGTTTATTGTTTTTTTTTTTTTATTTGAAATTTTGGTGGTTTTTTTTTGGGGTTTTTTTTTTATTTTTTTTTTTTTTGTATTTTTTTTTTTTATTATGTTTTTTTTTTTTTGTGTTAAAAATATTATATTATTTTTTTTTTTTTTTTTTTTTTTTATTTTTTATTTTTTTTTTTTATTTTTTTTTGTAATATTTTTTTTTTATTTTTTTTTTTTTTGGTTTTTTTTATTTTTTTTATTTTTATTTATTTAAATTTAATTTTTTTTATATTTTTTTTTTGTTTTATATTTTTTTGTATTAATAGGATTATTTTAGGTTTTTTTTTTTTTTTTTTATGTTTATGATATTTTTTTTTTGGATTTTTTTTATTTTTTTTTTTTATTTTATTTTTTTTTTTTTTATGGTTGATTTTTTGTTTTTTTTTTTGATTTTTTTTTTTTGTTTTAGTTTTTTTTTTTTTTTTTGTTTTTTTTTTATTTTTTTTGTTTTTTTTGAATTTTTTTTTTTTTATTTTTTATTTATTTTTTTTTTTTATTTAAGTAGGGTTTTTATTTTAAATTTAAATGGATAGGATTATTTATAAATTTTTTTTTTTTTTTTTTTATTTTAAGTTTTTTTTTTTTTTTTTTATTTTTTTTTTTATTTTTTTTTTTTTGTTTTTTTTTTTGTTTATATTTTTTTTTTTTTTTTTTTTATTATTTTTTATTTTTTTTTTTTTATTTTTTTTTTTTTTTTTTTTTAATTTTGGTTTTAGTTTTTTAATGTTTTTTTTTGATTTTTTTTTTTTTTTTTTTTTTTTTTTTAATATTATTTTTTTTTTATTTTTTATTTAGTTTTTGATTTTTTTTTTTTTTTTTTTTTATATTTTTTTTAATTTGTTTTTTTTTTTTTTTTTTATAGTTGGGTTTTTTTGTTTTGGATATTTTGTTTTTTTTTTTTTTTTTTTTTTTTTTATATTTTTTTTAAATGTTTTTTTTTTTTTTTTTTTTGATATTTTTTTTTTTTTTTTATTTTTTTTTTTTTTTTTTTTTTTTTTTTTTTTGTTTTTATTTTTTTTTTGAAATTTTTTAAATATTTTTTTTTTTTTTTTTTTTTTTTTTATTTATTTGTAATTTTATTTAAATTTTTTTTTTTTTTTAATTTTTTTTTATTTTTTTTATGTTTTTTTATGTTTATTATTTGATTTATAATATGGTTTTTGTTTTTTTTTTTTTTTATTTTTTTTTGTTTTTTTTTTTTTTTATTTTTTTTTTTTTTTTATTTTTATTATTTTATGGATTTTGAATTTTTTTTTTTTTTTTTTATTTTTTTGTATTATTTTGATTAATTTTTTTTTTGAATTTATTTTTTTTTTAAAATTATATATATTTTGTTTTATTTTTTTAATATTGTTTTGGGGATATGTAATTTTATATTATGATATTTTTATGTGTTATATGTTTAATGTTTTTGTTTGTTATTAAATAAATTTTTTTTTTTTTTTTTTTTTTTTGGGAATAATTGAAGTTTAATTGAATTGGGAAATGATTTTATATTTATTAATATGTGTTTATAAATGTTTGTTTTTATATATTTTTATTATATTGTAATTTTTTTTTTTTTAATTATATAATTTATTTTTTTTTTTATTTTTTTTTTTATTTTATGATTAATATTATATTTGTTTTTAATTTTTTTGGGTTTATTGGGTTTATTATATTATTTTTTTTTTTATTTTTATGGTTTTTAGAATGTTTGATGTTTTATTGGAATTGGAGAATTTTTTTTATTGTTTTGTTTGTTTTAGGTGTAATGTTTTATTTTTAGATTATATAATATTTTTGATTTATTTTGTGTTTAGGGTAATTTTATTTTTGTTTGATTGAAATTTTTTATTGATTAATTTATGTGGATGTTTTTTTTTTTTAAAAAATTGGTATTGTTTTTAAATTTTTAGAATTTTTTTAGATAGTGGGTTTTTTTTTTTTGTTTTATTTTTTTTTGTTTATGATTTTTTTTGTATTTTTTTTTTTTTTTTGTTTTTTTTTTTTATTTTGTATTTTTTAGATTTATTATTTTTTATTATTTAATGGTTTTAATGTTTGTTTTAATAATTTTTAAATATTAATTAATTTTGTTTGGGTTTATTTAGTTGTTTGAATTTTTTAATATTAATTTTTTATTATGGATTAGTTTTATTAATTTTTTTGATTGTTTTGATTTTTTTTATTAGTTGGAGGTATGTTATTTTTTGTAATTTTTTGATTTTTATATTTAATATTGTTTTGTTATTTTTTTTTTTTTTAGTTTTGATTAGGGTATGGTTAAGTGGATGAAGGATTGTTGTTTTATTGTAAAATATGTTTTTAATTAATGTGTTTTAGTATGGAATAGTTTTTATATATGTATGAGATTTTTTTTTAAATTATATATGTTTGTTTTTTTTGAATTTGGTTGAATTATATTATTATTTTGGTTAATTATTTATTTGTTGGGAATGTTTATTTTAACCTTCCCTGGGAGGAACCATATTAAGAATTATACATCATACTGTCAGCAGAATATTCTCCTTCAAGTGCTGGCTGAAGCCCAAAAAAAAGCAACTCTGAATTTTAAGAAACAGAAAGATAAGTAAAAGATTGTGCAGAGATTTGTTTGTATCCTATTGCAAATGACAGCAGCCCTGGAATTGCTCACTGGCAAACATATGAACTATCTTGAATGACAGTTACTTAAAGGCTTATCTAGTGTGACTTAAGCATAGATTAATCCAGAAAAAACTCTTGAAAGGCTTATAAAGTTTACAATATTCTCTTCCTCTTAATCATGGATAGAGAAATATAATAATACCCAGCATACAATTATAATTTCAGAGAAATCATGTTAAAAGGTCTTAAAATAGTTTTAAAAAATTAAACTTATTAGGAATTTGTAATTAACATATAAAATACAACTCTGTTTTTGTTTAGTCACTAAGTGTGTTTTGACTCTTTAAGTGATCCCCATGGACTGTAGCCACAACATGATCCTCTGAGCATGAATTGGATTTCCAAAGGCAAGAATACTGGAGTGATATTTGGCTCCATTTTCTTCTCCAAGGGATTCTTCCCATAAAACAGGGGTTTGAGCCTGTATATCCTGCCCTTAGCAGGTGAGATTCCTTTACTAACCATTGCCACCTTAAAAACCCAAATAAAGCTTTAATTGAAATATAAATATAATCAACAAAGACATTTCAGTATATCGAGACAGGGAAACTCTAATCAGTATTTTTGTAATAACCTGTAAGGGAAAAAATAATCTGAAAATATAAATTCAAGTATATAATTTACACACACATATATGCACGTTATATTCATGTTTTATATATTTAAAACTGCATCACTGTGCTGTATACCTGAAACTAACATAACAATGCAAATCCATTTATACTTCAATTTAAAATTAATAAAAAGATGAAAATCAAATTTTGCAGTTCTAAGAAATGAGATGTGGTAGACCTGCATTTTTACTTTACATTTTTTCTACTAGAATTTGTAGCTTGGCAAAACAAGGTCTGAAAAATAAGGGATGAATGAGGTCCCCTTTGCACTACTACCAATCCAGTTCTCTGTCATTTGTTGTTTGTTCCAGTCCCTAAGTCGTGTCAGACCTCTACCACCCCATGGGACTGCAGCACGCCAGGCTTCCCTGTCCTTCACTGTCTCCTGGAGTTTGCTCAGGACTTGTGTCCATTTGCGTCATGTGTAGCCAATCTAACCCATCTCATCCTCTGTCACCTCCTTCTCCTCCTGCCCTCAAATCTTTCCCAGCACCAGGGGGGGGGGGGGTGGGACTTTTCCAGTGAGTCAACTCATTGAATCAGGTGGGAAGTATTGGAACTCATCAGCATCAGTCATTCTGTTTTTGAGAATTTTCAGGGTTGATTTCCTTTAGGTTTGATTGGGTTTGATCTCCTTGCCTGTCCAAGGGACTATCAAGAATCTTCACCAGCAAAACAATCTGAAAGCACCTATATATCTCAGTTGGTAAAGAAATCCACCTGCCAAATGATGGAGACCTGGGTTTGGTGATCACCGGGACATAGGACAGGATGCAGATCCATGGAGAGAAGGGGATATAGGCTACCCAATCCAGTTATTCTGGCCTGGACGAATTCAATTGATCTGTATAGTTCCAATGGGTCCACAAAGAGTCTGACATGACTGAGTGACCTTTCACTTCACGTATTATTTCTTCAGCCCTCACCAGCCTTTATGGTCCGAATGCTTAACATCTGTAATGTGACTACATGGGAAAATAAGTATAGGTTTGATTAGGATGGATCTGTGTCAGCATAATTGTATGTCTATGCTTTTTTACTACACTGTCTAGGCTTCTCATAGCTTTATTCCAAGAGCAAGCATCTTTATAAATATCATGACCTGCAGTCCAAGAAAAAGTGATTTTTATGGAGCACAAGAAAAGAAAATCCATCACTGTTTCTACTATCTCCCCATCTATTTGCCATGAAGTGAATTGGGCCAGATGCCATGATCTTAAGTTTCCTGAAATTTTTGAGTTTTAAGCTAGCTTATATCACTCTCCTCTTTCATTCCTCATCAAGAGGTTATTTTAGTTATTTCTTTGGCTTTCTACCTTTAGAGTAGTATCATCTGCATATCTGAGGTTGTTGATATTTTCTCCCCAGCAATTTTGACTCCATTCACCCAGCCGGGCATTTTGTATGATGTACGCTGCATATAAGTAATTTATCAGGGTGACATTATTACAGCCTTTGACATTCGCCTTAACTCTAATTTTGAATACCAATCCATTTTTCCAAGGTTTGGTTCTATTGCTTCTTGACCTGTATACAGTGGTTTCTTAGGAGACAGGTAATGGTGGTCTGGTATTCCTATTTCTCATTTTAGTTATTTTACCACAAATTGTTTTGATCCCAAACATGTCATAGGCTTTAATAGTCAAAGAGGTTAGAAGTACATGTATTATTTCTTGAATTCTCTTGCTTTTCTATGATCCAACGAATATTTCAGCGGGAATTTCCATCCTCTTCACTAACTTTTTCATAGTAATGCATCCTAAATAGCCACTTGACTTCACAATCCCAGGATGTTCTGGCTTCCTTGGTGGACTGACCTATACCATCATGAATTAGCAGGAATCGTTAAGACCTTTTTTGATGTATTTCTTTCTGTGTATTCCTTGACAATCCTCTTCTTAAACTCCTTATTGCTTCTGTAAGGTCCTTGCTTTTTCTGTTTCTTTACTTGTGCCATCTTTGCATAGGGATTTTGTCTTGTAACTCAAGGGTTCTTAAAGAAGAATCTTTAGGTCTTTCTCATTATATTGTTTTCATCTGTTTATTTGCACTGTTCACTTAAAAAGCCTTTCATTACCTCTCCTTCCAACATCGCTTTGAAAACTCTGCATTCAGTTTGTGTATGGTCTTTCCCTTCTCTCCCTTGCTTTTGCTTCTCTTCTCTTTCTCAGCTATTTGTAAGGCCCTCCCAGTACAACCAACTTCACCTTATTGAATTTCGTTTTTCTTGAAATGGTTTTGGAACACCACCTCCTGGAGGTTTGAATGTTTTGCAAATGTTCATCAATATTTCCTTGAGGCCACTCTGTCTACCAGATCAAAATCTCTTGAATCTATTCTTCACCCACACTGTATTAATAATAAGTGGATTTGATTTGCGGTCAAAGCTTAATGGTCTGTGGAAGCAGGCCAAATTCAGACTTAATATTGAAGAAAGTGGGGGAAAACTGCTAGACCAAGTCAGGTAATGACCTTAATTTAAATACCCTTATGGATTTATACAGTTGAAGTGAGCAAATATATTTAAGGGTTTAGATCTGAATAGACAGAGTGCCTAATGAACTATGGAATGGAGGTTCATGACATTGTACAAGGAGACAGGGATCAAGACCATTCCCAAGCAAAAGTAATGCTAAAAAAGCAAAATGGGCATGTCTGAAGAAAGACTTACAAATAGCTGAGAAAAGAAGAAAATAGAAAGGCAAAAGAGAAAGGAAAGAGAGTTCCCATCTGAAAGAAGAGTGCCAAAGAATAGCAAAGGAGAGATCAGAAAGCCTTCTCAGCCGATCATGCAAAGAAATAGATGAAAAACAATAGAATTGAGAAAGCTTAGATCCTTTCAAGAAAACAAGAAAACTAAGGGAAAATTTCAAGTTAAAGATGGGTCTCCATAAAGGACATAATGATAGTGGAACTAAAAGAAGCCGAAGATATTAAGAATAGTGCAAGAACACACAGAATAACTGTACCAAAAAGATCGTCACAACCCAGTTAAACACGATGGGTGTGATCACTACACCTACAGCCAGGACAATCTGGAATGTGATTGCAATTTGGTGCTTTAGGAAGCATCAACTAAAGAACAAAGCAAGGGGAAGGTGATGATATTCCAGTTTGAGCTCTTTCAAATCCTTAAAGAGAAGATGCTGGTGAAAATTCCTGCAACTTGATATGCAGCAAAATTTGAAAAACTCAGCAGCGTGGCCAAAGGACTGGAAAAAGTCGAGATTATACATTCCAATCCAAAGTAAAGGAAAATCTGAGGAAAGCTCAGGCCACGACCTGCTGCAGCAAGTTGCCACATCAAATCTCACATGGCTAGTAAAGTAATGCCTCAAAATTCTCCAAGGCCAGTCTTCAGGAATATGTTGGAACGCGAGAAGTTCCATATGTTCAAGCTGGTTTTATAAGAAAAGGCAGAGAGGAAAACCAGAGGAGAAGGAGCAAGATGTGCCAGCCTGCGATGCTGGATCCATCCGAAAAAACAAAAGGAGTTTTCAAGGGTCAAAACATCTAGTTTCTGCTTTATTGACTATGGGCCGAAGAGAGGCTTTGAGCGTGAGTGATCACAATTAGAAGACTTAGTGTGACGAAATTCTGAAAGAGGGCAGTGGTGAAGTGACCAGACATCGTGACCTGTCCTTTTGATACGGAGAGCCTGTGTAAGGAGTGGTCAGGTCAAGCAACATTTAGAACAGGACACATGAACGAAAACAAGAGACTGTTTCCCCAATAGGAAAAAGGGGTAAATCCAAGGGGCTGTAGACGCCTTGGTCACCCGGTACATTATTTAACTTATATGCAGAGTACATCATGAGAAACGCTGGTGCTGGATGAAAGCACAAGCTGGAATGCAAGAGTTGCTGCGGAGAAATATCAGTAACCCTCAGTATGTGCAGATGACACCATCCTTATGCATAAGCGAAGACAAGTCTAATCTAAATAGTGCCTCTAGATTGGAAGGGTGGAAAGAAGGAGAATGAAAAGAGGTTGGCTTAAAGCTTCAACATTCAGAAAACTAAGTGGTCATGGCATCTGGTCTCGCATCACTTCATGGGAAATAGATTGGGACCTATTGGAAACAGTGGTCAGACTTTTATTATTTGTGGGCTGGCCAAAATCACTGCAGATGGTGATTGCAAACCACAGAAATTAGAAGACGCTTATCTCCTTGGAAGGCTAGTTATGGACGCAATCGATCAGAATAGCAATACTTAAAAAAGCGCGGGAGACATTAACTTTGAGCAACTCAAGGTCCATAGGTACACATCAAGGCTAATGTGCTTTTACCCAGGAAGTCCAATCATTGGATGGTTGTGATGGAGTGTGGACTATAGAAGAAAGGCTGAGGCTGGCGCGTGTAGAATTTGGATGCTTTTAAAGCAGTGATGTGTTGGGGAGATACTCTTGGAGAATCCCTTGGACTGCAAGGAGATCCAACCAGTCCATTCTACAGGAGATCGAGTCCCTAGGTGTCCTTTTTGGAAGGACTGAGAAGTTGATAGGTAAAACTCAAATATTTTGGCCACCTGATGACAGAAGAGCTGGACTCATTTGAAAAGACCCTGCTATATGTTTGGGAAAGATATTTAAGGCAGGGGGAGGAAGGGGGACGATATATTGGATGACAAAATGGTTAGATTGGCATCACTGACGTCAATTGTGACATGAAATTTGGGTAAACTGCGGGGAGTTGGTGATGGACATGGGCAGTCCTGGGTATGCTGCGGTTCATTGGGGTCGCATGGGAGTCAGACACCAAAACAGAATGAGCAGAATTGAACTGAACTGAACTTAATGGTTCTTAATGGTTTATCCTACTTTCTTTTGTTTAAGACTGAATTTTGCAAATAAGGTTCTTCATGATACAAGGCATCAAATTAGCTCCAGGTCTTAGTTTTTGGCTTGAACTGTACAGAGCTTTCTCCATCTTTGGCTAACAAAGAATTATAATCAATTTTTATTCATAGATCTCATCTAGCAGAGATCAGATCTTGTTCTATCAGACCTCAGGGACCTCAGATAAAAACTGATGCGTCTAAGGAAATTCTCAGCTTCTTAGGGCAGTGAGCTGAGCTGATATGCACTAGCACAGGTGCGTATGTCATTAACTGCAACATGATCTTTAGACAGACTGGTGGTAACTGGCGCTGTGGCACTGCGCAGTCAGCCCTTTGGGGCACAGTAAGGAAGAGAGAAATAATAGTGGTGGTGAATGATTATTTTCACTCTTCTCATAGCAAGGATACCACTTGGATTATCACAAGATTATCTTACTTCTGGGATAAATAGGTCCCTATAGTTTAACATATAAATAGTTGTATGATTATATACACATTATGTCCATATATAAAATGTTACTTGTGGTCTCTACAATTTTTTGCTTATTGATGTGAGTTCTTTGAGATGTATTGATATCATTTTTGTCTAGTAGAA
Source organism: Okapia johnstoni (assembly GCA_024291935.2). Classification (NCBI taxonomy): domain Eukaryota; kingdom Metazoa; phylum Chordata; class Mammalia; order Artiodactyla; family Giraffidae; genus Okapia; species Okapia johnstoni. The sequence continues at coordinate 1,862 of JAGTYA010000781.1, read as the reverse complement.
TTTGAGTGTCACGACAAAATGTTGTCATAATTAAGGCCACCTATTTTATAAACCAAAAGAAAGACTGAGTGCCCCTGTCCTTATACACTAACTTAAAAATTCATTTTTTCCGGAAAAACTAAATCTAAATCACTAATGAGTAGAAGAGTATTTTAAAAAGATAGCTAAGTCTGCTATTTTCAACCACCATAACAATAATATCTTAGTTTTATGGCAATTTATCATGAGAAGGAAGGTTAATAATTTAGAAGAGGGTATCTAATTCAAAGACAGGAATTTTGTGTTTGTTTGTTTTTCTGATGCAAGCCAACTGTAGCCAGGTATAAGCTGAGGATGAGGAGTCATTTGAAAGGCTTAAATCCGTGATTTGAGTGAAAGAGAAAATACTTAATATTGATAGGGAATTTTTCAGAGGAAAGGGAGTCCATGAATATGAAGTATAAGAGGAGGAATTATCCCAGAATAATGAGAGACACTTGATAGTGTTCTTGGAGGTGGAAATGATAACTATGTAGGCACAATTCTATGTGAGACATCTGTTTTCTCTGTGAGTAGCAGAGAGTGCTGTCACAGTGAAGTCAGTATGAGGAGCAGGGCAGAGAGTGGGATGTCAGGGGGAGTGGAAGAGGTGACTGTTCAATGTCTCCTTATTAAAAACATCTTATATCGTGAGTTTCTTTTGTACAACTAAGAGGTTGTAAGGTTACCCCACCCCTTTAGATTTCATGTCACACCACAATATTTGTTGCACATTTCCATACATGGCTTCAGACACCCACTTTTTTTGCATGTTCACATTGACACCTCTAATCGAGTTTTTACATGTCAAATTCAAACTATTGAGACCAGATTCATTCAGAACTTTTCAGAAGCTATTTACTGCTGACACTGTCTATAATCCGATAACTCCTTTTTACAGTGTCATCAACTCTGCAAGAACACTTTGCATTTGTTGGTTTAATGATTTAAAATTTTTAAGTTTTTAATGCTTTTTGAGTCTTACAAAAGAAATGTGATGTCACTAGTGTTAAAAACAGTAATTCTAATTAAATTAATGCAATGAGATAAAGTGTACATAACCAGATATTTTAAAAGGAGTGAACCTTTGACTGTCAGTTGCAGTCTAATTTGACTTGAGCCTGTCAGCTTATCAGTTTTGAGGAAATTACCCCCAATAGAGAAAAAGAACAAAATACTAGAGGTAATAATAAAAACTGTATCTGAAGAAAAAAGTAGGAATAATGGATTTTTTTTTTGAGATAATTTTTATATTAACATGCAGTTACAGAAAATAGTACAGGGAAATCCACTGTGTTCTTCATCCAGTTTCCTGCAGTGGTGACATTTTGCAATACTCTACTCCAAAATTAAATGAAGATATGACATTGGTTTAATCCACTGACAATATTCAAATTTCAACAGTTTTACCTACACTTATATTTAGTCGATTTTATATCCTTTTCTTCCAAATGAAACAAGTCTTTAGAAAGTTTTGAATATTTGAATTGTGTCTCTTTTTAGGAAATCATTATGTATGAAGAGTATGAAATAGTTGTATCTCGTATTTATTCTAACATCCTCCTACTGAAGACCTTGACATTTCTAAATTTTCTTATTTTGTAAATCGTATCTGAGCAATCTATTGGCAATAATAATCAGCAACATTAATATTCTGTGTAGGTATTACTTTCAAGAAAATAATGTACTAATAGGTTAATTATGAGAATATGATAAGCTTAGAGTGTATATCTTATTTAATTATCAAATGTAATTCTTATTTTTTAAATAATTTATTTATTTTAGTTTGGGGCTAATTACTTTACATATTGTATGGTTTTTTGCCATACATTGAAAGAAAACAG
>JAGTYA010000780.1:0-18287 GCA_024291935.2 Okapia johnstoni | reverse complement strand
GCTCCCAGGGCCTCAGTTTCTCAGTCAGAACAGTCCTAGTCTCCAGAGCTCTCTGCTACATAGCAGACATGGGGAAATAGCTCTGAGGAGGGTTCCTTAATGCTCCCTGCCTTGGGGAAGCCCTACCCGGGTGCTGGGGCGTAGACACCGTTTCCTCTTTCACTGACTTTCCAGGTATCACTTCCCAGCCCCTTGTGATTTTCAGCCAGATGCAGCCTTGCAGGGTCTCTTCCTTAGAGTCAAAAAAGGTAGCCCAAGGGACTGCTTATTCAGTCTTCCCTGGTGCAAGAGGTGTTTGGCTGTGAAGACGCCAGAACAATGGCTCTGCTCCCAGGGCCTCAGTTTCCCAGTCAGAACAGACCTAGTCTCCAGAGCTTTCTGCTACAGAGCAGAAATGGGGACAAAGCGCTGTGGAGGGTGCCTTCACGTTCCAGGGCACTGTCGAAGCCTTACCTGGGCTTTGGAGCCTAGGCACTGTGGCCTCTTTCACTGACTTTCCAGGTATCACTTCCCAGCCCCTTGTGATTTTCAGCCAGATGCAGCCTTGCAGGATCTCCTCCTTAGAGTCAAAAAAGGTAGCCCAAGGGACTGCTTATTCAGTCTTCCCTGGTGCAAGAGGTGTTTGGCTGTGAAGAGGCCAGAACAATGGCTCTGCTCCCAGGGCCTCAGTTTCCCAGTCAGAACAGTCCTAGTCTCCAGAGCTCTCTGCTACAGAGCAGACATGGGGAAAAAGCGCTGTGGAGGGAGGCTTCACGTTCCAGGGCACTGTCGAAGCCTTACCTGGGCTTTGGAGCCTAGGCACTGTGGCCTCTTTCACTGACTTTCCAGGTATCACTTCCCAGCCCCTTGTGATTTTCAGCCAGATGCAGCCTTGCAAGGTCTCTTCCTTAGAGTCAAAAAAGGTAGCCCAAGGGACTGTTTATTCAGTCTTCCTTGGTGCAAGAGGTGTTTGGCTGTGAAGACGCCAGAACAATGGCTCTGTTCCCAGGGCCTCAGTTTTGCAGTCAGAAGAGTCCTAGTCTCCAGAGCTCTCTACTACAGAGCAGACATGGGGAAATAGCTCTGAGGAGGGTTCCTTGAGGCTCACTGCCTTGGGGAAGCCCTACCCGGGTGCTGGGGCCTAGGCACTGTGGCCTCTTTCACTGACTTTCCAGGTATCACTTCCCAGCCCCTTGTGATTTTCAGCCAGATGCAGTCTTGCAGGGTTCTCTTCCTTAGAGTCAAAAAAGGTAGCCCAAGGGACTGCTTATTCAGTCTTCCCTGGTGCAAGAGGTGTTTGGCTGTGAAGACGCCAGAACAATGGCTCTGCTCCCAGGGCCTCAGTTTCTCAGTCAGAACAGTCCTAGTCTCCAGAGCTCTCTGCTACAGAGCAGACATGGGGAAATAGCTCTGTGGAGGGTTCCTTGATGCTCCCTGCCTTGGGGAAGCCCTACCCGGGTGCTGGGGCCTAGGCACCGTGGCCTCTTTCACTGACTTTCCAGGTATCACTTCCCAGCCCCTTGTGATTTTCAGCCAGATGCAGCCTTGCAGGGTCTCTTCCTTAGAGTCAAAAAAGGTAGCCCAAGGGACTGCTTATTCAGTCTTCCCTGGTGCAAGAGGTGTTTGGCTGTGAAGACGCCAGAACAATGGCTCTGCTCCCAGGGCCTCAGTTTCCCAGTCAGAACAGACCTAGTCTCCAGAGCTCTCTGCTACAGAGCAGACATGGGGAAAAAGCGCTGTGGAGGGTGCCTTCACGTTCCAGGGCACTGTCGAAGCCTTACCTGGGCTTTGGAGCCTAGGCACTGTGGCCTCTTTCACTGACTTCCAGGTATCACTTCCCAGCCCCTTGTGATTTTCAGCCAGATGCAGCCTTGCAGGGTCTCTTCCTTAGAGTCAAAAAAGGTAGACCAAGGGACTGCGTATTCAGTCTTCCCTGGTGCAAGAGGTGTTTGGCTGTGAAGACGCCAGAACAATGGCTCTGCTCCCAGGGCCTCAGTTTCCCAGTCAGAACAGACCTAGTCTCCAGAGCTCTCTGCTACAGCGCAGACATGGGGAAAAAAAAGCGCTGTGGAGGGTGCCTTCACGTTCCAGGGCACTGTCGAAGCCTTACCTGGGCTTTGGAGCCTAGGCACTGTGGCCTCTTTCACTGACTGACTTTCCAGGTATCACTTCCCAGCCCCTTGTGATTTTCAGCCAGATGCAGCCTTGCAGGGTCTCTTCTCTTCCTTAGAGTCAAAAAAAAAAAGGTAGCCCAAGGGACTGCTTATTCAGTCTTCCCTGGTGCAAGAGGTGTTTGGCTGTGAAGACGCCAGAACAATGGCTCTGCTCCCAGGGCCTCAGTTTCCCAGTCAGAACAGACCTAGTCTCCAGAGCTCTCTGCTACAGAGCAGACATGGGGAAAAAGCGCTGTGGAGGGTGCCTTCACGTTCCAGGGCACTGTCGAAGCCTTACCTGGGCTTTGGAGCCTAGGCACTGTGGCCTCTTTCACTGACTTTCCAGGTATCACTTTCCCAGCCCCTTGTGATTTTCAGCCAGATGCAGCCTTGCAGGGTCTCTTCCTTAGAGTCAAAAAAGGTAGCCCAAGGGACTGCTTATTCAGTCTTCCCTGGTGCAAGAGGTGTTTGGCTGTGAAGACGCCAGAACAATGGCTCTGCTCCCAGGGCCTCAGCTTCCCAGTCAGAACAGACCTAGTCTCCAGAGCTCTCTGCTACAGAGCAGACATGGGGAAATAGCTCTGAGGAGGGTTCCTTGAGGCTTCCTTCCTTGGGGAAGCCCTACCCGGGTGCTGGGCCCTAGGCACTGTGGCCTCTTTCACTGACTTTCCAGGTATCACTTCCCAGCCCCTTGTGATTTTCAGCCAGATGCAGCCTTGCAGGGTCTCTTCCTTAGAGTCAAAAAAGGTAGCCCAAGGGACTGCTTATTCAGTCTTCCCTGGTGCAAGAGGTGTTTGGCTGTGAAGACGCCAGAACAATGGCTCTGCTCCCAGGGCCTCAGTTTCCCAGTCAGAACAGACCTAGTCTCCAGAGCTCTCTGCTACAGAGCAGACATGGGGAAAAAGCGCTGTGGAGGGTGCCTTCACGTTCCAGGGCACTGTCGAAGCCTTACCTGGGCTTTGGAGCCTTGGCACTGTGGCCTCTTTCACTGACTTTCCAGGTATCACTTCCCAGCCCCTTGTGATTTTCAGCCAGATGCAGCCTTGCAGGGTCTCTTCCTTAGAGTCAAAAAAAGGGAGCCCAAGGGACTGCTTATTCAGTCTTCCCTGGTGCAAGAGGTGTTTGGCTGTGAAGACGCCAGAACAATGGCTCTGCTCCCAGGGCCTCAGTTTCCCAGTCAGAACAGACCTAGTCTCCAGAGCTCTCTGCTACAGAGCAGACATGGGGAAAAAGCGCTGTGGAGGGAGGCTTCACGTTCCAGGGCACTGTCGAAGCCTTACCTGGGCTTTGGAGCCTAGGCACTGTGGCCTCTTTCACTGACTTTCCAGGTATCACTTCCCAGCCCATTGTGATTTTCAGCCAGATGCAGCCTTGCATGGTCTCTTCCTTAGAGTCAAAAAAGGTAGCCAAAGGGACTGTTTATTCAGTCTTCCTTGGTGCAAGAGGTGTTTGGCTGTGAAGACGCCAGAACAATGGCTCTGCTCCCAGGGCCTCAGTTTTCCAGTCAGAAGAGTCCTAGTCTCCAGAGCTCTCTACTACAGAGTTGACATGGGAAAATAGCTCTGAGGAGGGTTCCTTGAGGCTCACTGCCTTGGGGAAGCCCTACCCGGGTGCTGGGGCCTAGGCACTGTGGCCTCTTTCACTGACTTTCCAGGTATCACTTCCCAGCCCCTTGTGATTTTCAGCCAGATGCAGCCTTGCAGGGTCTCTTCCTTAGAGTCAAAAAAGGTAGCCCAAGGGACGGCTTATTCAGTCTTCCCTGGTGCAAGAGGTGTTTGGCTGTGAAGACGCCAGAACAATGGCTCTGCTCCCAGGGCCTCAGTTTCCCAGTCAGAACAGACCTAGTCTCCAGAGCTCTCTGTTACAGAGCAGACATGTGGAAATAGCTCTGAGGAGGGTGCCTTCACGTTCCAGGGCACTGTCTAAGCCTTACTTGGGCTTTGGAGCCTAGGCACTGTGGCCTCTTTCACTGACTTTCCAGGTATCACTTCCCAGCCCCTTGTGATTTTCAGCCAGATGCAGCCTTGCAGGGTCTCTTCCTTAGAGTCAAAAAAGGTAGCCCAAAGGACTGCTTATTATTCAGTCTTCCCTGGTGCAAGAGGTGTTTGGCTGTGGCTGTGAAGACGCCAGAACAATGGCTCTGCTCCCAGGGTCTCAGTTTCCCAGTCAGAACAGACCTAGTCTCCAGAGCTCTCTGCTACAGAGCAGACATGGGGAAAAAGCGCTGTGGAGGGTGCCTTCACGTTCCAGGGCACTATCGAAACCTTACCTGGGCTTTGGAGCCTAGGCACTGTGGCCTCTTTCACTGACTTTCCAGGTATCACTTCCCAGCCCCTTGTGATTTTCAGCCAGATGCAGCCTTGCAGGGTCTCTTCCTTAGAGTCAAAAAAGGTAGCCCAAGGGACTGCTTATTCAGTCTTCCCTGGTGCAAGAGGTGTTTGGCTGTGAAGACGCCAGAACAATGGCTCTGCTCCCAGGGCCTCAGTTTCCCAGTCAGAACAGACCTAGTCTCCAGAGCTCTCTGCTACAGAGCAGACATGGGGAAAAAGCGCTAGCTCTGAGGAGGGTTCCTTGAGGCTTCCTGCCTTGGGGAAGCCCTACCCGGGTGCTGGGGCCTAGGCACTGTGGCCTCTTTCACTGACTTTCCAGGTATCACTTCCCAGCCCCTTGTGATTTTCAGCCAGATGCAGCCTTGCAGGGTCTCTTCCTTAGAGTCAAAAAAGGTAGCCCAAGGGACTGCTTATTCAGTCTTCCCTGGTGCAAGAGGTGTTTGGCTGTGAAGACGCCAGAACAATGGCTCTGCTTCCAGGGCCTCAGTTTCCCAGTCAGAACAGACCTAGTCTCCAGAGCTCTCTGCTACAGAGCAGACATGGGGAAAAAGCGCTGTGGAGGGTGGCTTCACGTTCCAGGGCACTGTCGAAGCCTTACCTGGGCTTTGGAGCCTAGGCACTTTGGCCTCTTTCACTGACTTTCCAGGTGTCATCACTTCCCAGCCCCTTGTGATTTTCAGCCAGATGCAGCCTTGCAGGGTCTCTTCCTTAGAGTCAAAAAAGGTAGCCCAAGGGACTGCTTATTCAGTCTTCCCTGGTGCAAGAGATGTTTTTGCTGTGAAGACGCCAGAACAATGGCTCTGCTCCCAGGGCCTCAGTTTCTCAGTCAGAACAGTCCTAGTCTCCAGAGCTCTCTGCTACAGAGCAGACATGGGGAAAAAGCTCTGAGGAGGGTTCCTTGATGCTCCCTGCCTTGGGGAAGCCCTACCCTGGGCTGGGGCCTAGGCACTGTGGCCTCTTTCACTGACTTTCCAGGTATCACTTCCCAGCCCCTTGTGATTTTCAGCCAGATGCAGCCTTGCAGGGTCTCTTCCTTAGAGTCAAAAAAGGTAGCCCAAGGGACTGCTTATTCAGTCTTCCCTGGTGCAAGAGGTGTTTGGCTGTGAAGACGCCAGAACAATGGCTCTGCTCCCAGGGCCTCAGTTTCCCAGTCAGAACAGACCTAGTCTCCAGAGCTCTCTGCTACAGAGCAGAAATGGGGAAAAGCGCTGTGGAGGGTGCCTTCACGTTCCAGGGCACTTGTCGAAGCCTTACCTGGGCTTTGGAGCCTAGGCACTGTGGCCTCTTTCACTGACTTTCCAGGTATCACTTCCCAGCCCCTTGTGATTTTCAGCCAGATGCAGCCTTGCAGGGTCTCTTCCTTAGAGTCAAAAAAGGTAGCCCAAGGGACTGCTTATTCAGTCTTCCCTGGTGCAAGAGGTGTTTGGCTGTGAAGAGACCAGAACAATGGCTCTGCTCCCAGGGCCTCAGTTTCCCAGTCAGAACAGACCTAGTCTCCAGAGCTCTCTGCTACAGAGCAGACATGGGGAAAAAAGCGCTGTGGAGGGTGCCTTCACGTTCCAGGGCACTGTCGAAGCCTTACCTGGGCTTTGGAGCCCTAGGCACTGTGGCCTCTTTCACTGACTTTCCAGGTATCACTTCCCAGCCCCTTGTGATTTTCAGCCAGATGCAGCCTTGCAGGGTCTCTTCCTTAGAGTCAAAAAAGGTAGCCCAAGGGACTGCTTATTCAGTCTTCCCTCCCTGGTGCAAGAGGTGTTTGGCTGTGAAGACGCCAGAACAATGGCTCTGCTCCCAGGGCCTCAGTTTCCCAGTCAGAACAGACCTAGTCTCCAGAGCTCTCTGCTACAGAGCAGACATGGGGAAAAAGCTCTGAGGAGGGTTCCTTGAGGCTTCCTTCCACTGTCGAAGCCCTACCCGGGTGCTTTGGAGCCTAGGCACTGTGGCCTCTTTCACTGACTTTCCAGGTATCACTTCCCAGCCCCTTGTGATTTTCAGCCAGATGCAGCCTTGCAGGGTCTCTTCCTTAGAGTCAAAAAAGGTAGCCCAAGGGACTGCTTATTCAGTCTTCCCTGGTGCAAGAGGTGTTTGGCTGTGAAGACGCCAGAACAATGGCTCTGCTCCCAGGGCCTCAGTTTCCCAGTCAGAACAGACCTAGTCTCCAGAGCTCTCTGCTACAGAGCAGACATGGGGAAAAAGCGCTGTGGAGGGTGCCTTCACGTTCCAGGGCACTGTCGAAGCCTTACCTGGGCTTTGGAGCCTAGGCACTGTGGCCTCTTTCACTGACTTTCCAGGTATCACTTCCCAGCCCCTTGTGATTTTCAGCCAGATGCAGCCTTGCAGGGTCTCTTCCTTAGAGTCAAAAAAGGTAGCCCAAGGGACTGCTTATTCAGTCTTCCCTGGTGCAAGAGGTGTTTGGCTGTGAAGACGCCAGAACAATGGCTCTGCTCCCAGGGCCTCAGTTTCCCAGTCAGAACAGACCTAGTCTCCAGAGCTCTCTGCTACAGAGCAGACATGGGGAAATAGCTCTGAGGAGGGTTCCTTGAGGCTTCCTTCCTTGGGGAAGCCCTACCCGGGTGCTGGGCCCTAGGCACTGTGGCCTCTTTCACTGACTTTCCAGGTATCACTTCCCAGCCCCTTGTGATTTTCAGCCAGATGCAGCCTTGCAGGGTCTCTTCCTTAGAGTCAAAAAAGGTAGCCCAAGGGACTGCTTATTCAGTCTTCCCTGGTGCAAGAGGTGTGTTTGGCTGTGAAGACGCCAGAACAATGGCTCTGCTCCCAGGGCCTCAGTTTCCCAGTCAGAACAGACCTAGTCTCCAGAGCTCTCTGCTACAGAGCAGACATGGGGAAAAAAGCGCTGTGGAGGGTGCCTTCACGTTCCAGGGCACTGTCGAAGCCTTACCTGGGCTTTGGAGCCTAGGCACTGTGGCCTCTTTCACTGACTTTCCAGGTATCACTTCCCAGCCCCTTGTGATTTTCAGCCAGATGCAGCCTTGCAGGGTCTCTTCCTTAGAGTCAAAAAAGGTAGCCCAAGGGACTGCTTATTCAGTCTTCCCTGGTGCAAGAGGTGTTTGGCTGTGAAGACGCCAGAACAATGGCTCTGCTCCCAGGGCCTCAGTTTCCCAGTCAGAACAGACCTAGTCTCCAGAGCTCTCTGCTACAGAGCAGACATGGGGAAAAAGCGCTGTGGAGGGAGGCTTCACGTTCCAGGGCACTGTCGAAGCCTTACCTGGGCTTTGGAGCCTAGCCTAGGCACTGTGGCCTCTTTCACTGACTTTCCAGGTATCACTTCCCAGCCCCTTGTGATTTTCAGCCAGATGCAGCCTTGCATGGTCTCTTCCTTAGAGTCAAAAAAGGTAGCCCAAGGGACTGTTTATTCAGTCTTCCTTGGTGCAAGAGGTGTTTGGCTGTGAAGACGCCAGAACAATGGCTCTGCTCCCAGGGCCTCAGTTTTCCAGTCAGAAGAGTCCTAGTCTCCAGAGCTCTCTACTACAGAGCAGACATGGGGAAATAGCTCTGAGGAGGGTTCCTTGAGGCTCACTGCCTTGGGGAAGCCCTACCCCTTGGACTTCCCAGCCCCTTGTGATTTTCAGCCAGATGCAGCCTTGCAGGGTCTCTTCCTTAGAGTCAAAAAAGGTAGCCCAAAGGACTGCTTATTCAGTCTTCCCTGGTGCAAGAGGTGTTTGGCTGTGAAGACGCCAGAACAATGGCTCTGCTCCCAGGGTCTCAGTTTCCCAGTCAGAACAGACCTAGTCTCCAGAGCTCTCTGCTACAGAGCAGACATGGGGAAAAAGCGCTGTGGAGGGTGCCTTCACGTTCCAGGGCACTATCGAAACCTTACCTGGGCTTTGGAGCCTAGGCACTGTGGCCTCTTTCACTGACTTTCCAGGTATCACTTCCCAGCCCCTTGTGATTTTCAGCCAGATGCAGCCTTGCAGGGTCTCTTCCTTAGAGTCAAAAAAGGTAGCCCAAGGGACTGCTTATTCAGTCTTCCCTGGTGCAAGAGGTGTTTGGCTGTGAAGACGCCAGAACAATGGCTCTGCTCCCAGGGCCTCAGTTTCCCAGTCAGAACAGACCTAGTCTCCAGAGCTCTCTGCTACAGAGCAGACATGGGGAAATAGCTCTGAGGAGGGTTCCTTGAGGCTCCCTGCCTGGGAAAGCCCTACCCGGGTGCTGGGCCTAGGCACTGTGGCCTCTTTCACTGACTTTCCAGGTATCACTTCCCAGCCCCTTGTGATTTTCAGCCAGATGCAGCCTTGCAGGGTCTCTTCCTTAGAGTCAAAAAAGGTAGCCCAAGGGACTGCTTATTCAGTCTTCCCTGGTGCAAGAGGTGTTTGGCTGTGAAGACGCCAGAACAATGGCTCTGCTCCCAGGGCCTCAGTTTCCCAGTCAGAACAGACCTAGTCTCCAGAGCTCTCTGCTACAGAGCAGACATGGGGAAAAAAGCGCTGTGGAGGGTGCCTTCACGTTCCAGGGCACTGTCGAAGCCTTACCTGGGCTTTGGAGCCTAGGCACTGTGGCCTCTTTCACTGACTTTCCAGGTATCACTTCCCAGCCCCTTGTGATTTTCAGCCAGATGCAGCCTTGCAGGGTCTCTTCCTTAGAGTCAAAAAAGGTAGCCCAAGGGACTGCTTATTCAGTCTTCCCTGGTGCAAGAGGTGTTTGGCTGTGAAGACGCCAGAACAATGGCTCTGCTCCCAGGGCCTCAGTTTCCCAGTCAGAACAGACCTAGTCTCCAGAGCTCTCTGCTACAGAGCAGACATGGGGAAAAAGCGCTGTGGAGGGTGCCTTCATGTTCCAGGGCACTGTCGAAGCCTTACCTGGGCTTTGGAGCCTAGGCACTGTGGCCTCTTTCACTGACTTTCCAGGTATCACTTCCCAGCCCCTTGTGATTTTTCAGCCAGATGCAGCCTTGCAGGGTCTCTTCCTTAGAGTCAAAAAAGGTAGCCCAAGGGACTGCTTTATTCAGTCTTCCCTGGTGCAAGAGGTGTTTGGCTGTGAAGACGCCAGAACAATGGCTCTGCTCCCAGGGCCTCAGTTTCCCAGTCAGAACAGACCTAGTCTCCAGAGCTCTCTACTACAGAGCAGACATGGGGAAATAGCTCTGAGGAGGGTTCCTTGAGGCTCACTGCCTTGTGGAAGACCTACCCGGGTGCTGGGGCCTAGGCACTGTGGCCTCTTTCACTGACTTTCCAGGTATCACTTCCCAGCCCCTTGTGATTTTCAGCCAGATGCAGCCTTGCAGGGTCTCTTCCTTAGAGTCAAAAAAGGTAGCCCAAGGGACTGCTTATTCAGTCTTCCCTGGTGCAAGAGGTGTTTGGCTGTGAAGACGCCAGAACAATGGCTCTGCTCCCAGGGCCTCAGTTTCCCAGTCAGAACAGACCTAGTCTCCAAAGCTCTCTGTTACAGAGCAGACATGTGGAAATAGCTCTGAGGAGGGTGCCTTCACGTTCCAGGGCACTGTCGAAGCCTTACTAGCCTTGCAGGGTCTCTTCCTTAGAGTCAAAAAAGGTAGCCCAAGGGACTGCTTATTCAGTCTTCCCTGGTGCAAGAGGTGTTTGGCTGTGAAGACGCCAGAGCAATGGCTCTGCTCCCAGGGCCTCAGTTTCCCAGTCAGAACAGACCTAGTCTCCAGAGCTCTCTGCTACAGAGCAGACATGTGGAAAAAGCGCTGTGGAGGGTGCCTTCAGGTTCCAGGGCACTATCGAAACCTTACCTGGGCTTTGGAGCCTAGGCACTGTGGCCTCTTTCACTGACTTTCCAGGTATCACTTCCCAGCACCTTGTGATTTTCATCCAGATGCAGCCTTGCAGGATCTCTTCCTTAGAGTCAAAAAAGGTAGCCCAAGGGACTGCTTATTCAGTTTTCCCTGGTGCAAGAGGTGTTTGCCTGTGAAGACGCCAGAACAATGGCTCTGCTCCCAGGGCCTCAGTTTCCCAGTCAGAACAGACCTATTCTCCAGAGCTCTCTGCTACAGAGCAAACATGGGGAAAAACTCTGAGGACGGTTCCTTGAGGCTCCCTGACTTGGGGAAGACCTACCCGGGTGCTGGGGCCTAGGCACTGTGTCCTCTTTCACTGAATTTCCAGGTATCACTTCCCAGCCCCTTGTGATTTTCACCCAGATGCAGCCTTGCAGGGTCTCTTCCTTAGAGTCAAAAAAGGTAGCCCAAGGGACTGCTTATTCAGTCTTCCCTGGTGCAAGAGTTGTTTCGCTGTGAAGACGCCAGAACAATGGCTCTGCTCCCAGGGCCTCAGTTTCCCAGTCAGAACAGACTTAGTCTTCAGAGCTCTCTGCTACAGAGCAGACATGTGGAAAAAGCGCTGTGGAGGGTGCCTTCACATTCCAGGGCACTGTCGAAGCCTTACCAGGGCTTTGGAGCCTAGGCACTGTGGCCTCTTTCACTGACTTTCCAGGTATCACTTCCCAGCCCCTTGTGATTTTCAGCCAGATGCAGCCTTGCAGGGTCTCTTCCTTAGAGTCAAAAAAGGTAGCCCAAGGGACTGCTTATTCAGTCTTCCCTGGTGCAAGAGGTGTTTGGCTGTGAAGACGCCAGAACAATGGCTCTGCTCCCAGGGCCTCAGTTTCCCAGTCAGAACAGACCTAGTCTCCAGAGCTCTCTGCTACAGAGCAGACATGTGGAAATAGCTCTGAGGAGGGTGCCTTCACGTTCCAGGGCACTGTCGAAGCCTTACCTGGGCTTTGGAGCCTAGGCACTGTGGCCTCTTTCACTGACTTTCCAGGTATCACTTCCCAGCCCCTTGTGATTTTCAGCCAGATGCAGCCTTGCAGGGTCTCTTCCTTAGAGTCAAAAAAGGTAGCCCAAGGGACTGCTTATTCAGTCTTCCCTGGTGCAAGAGGTGTTTGGCTGTGAAGACGCCAGAACAATGGCTCTGCTCCCAGGGCCTCAGTTTCCCAGTCAGAACAGACCTAGTCTCCAGAGCTCTCTGCTACAGAGCAGACATGGGGAAAAAGCGCTGTGGAGGGTGCCTTCACGTTCCCTGGGCACTGTCGAAACCTTACCTGGGCTTTGGAGCCTAGGCACTGTGGCCTCTTTCACTGACTTTCCAGGTATCACTTCCCAGCCCCTTGTGATTTTCAGCCAGATGCAGCCTTGCAGGGTCTCTTCCTTAGAGTCAAAAAAGGTAGCCCAAGGGACTGCTTATTCAGTCTTCCCTGGTGCAAGAGGTGTTTGGCTGTGAAGACGCCAGAACAATGGCTCTGCTTCCAGGGCCTCAGTTTCCCAGTCAGAACAGACCTAGTCTCCAGAGCTCTCTGCTACAGAGCAGACATGGGGAAAAAGCGCTGTGGAGGGTGCCCCTCACGTTCCAGGGCACTGTCGAAGCCTTAACCTGGGCTTTGGAGCCTAGGCACTGTGGCCTCTTTCCACTGACTTTCCAGGTATCACTTCCCAGCCCCTTGTGATTTTCAGCCAGATGCAGCCTTGCAGGGTCTCTTCCTTAGAGTCAAAAAAGGTAGCCCAAGGGACTGCTTATTCAGTCTTCCCTGGTGCAAGAGGTGTTTGGCTGTGAAGACGCCAGAACAATGGCTCTGCTCCCAGGGCCTCAGTTTCCCAGTCAGAACAGACCTAGTCTCCAGAGCTCTCTGCTACAGAGCAGACATGGGGAAATAGCTCTGAGGAGGGTTCCTTGAGGCTCCCTGCCTTGGGGAAGCCCTACCCGGGTGCTGGGGCCTAGGCACTGTGGCCTCTTTCACTGACTTTCCAGGTAGCACTTCCCAGCCCCTTGTGATTTTCAGCCAGATGCAGCCTTGCAGGGTCTCTTCCTTAGAGTCAAAAAAGGTAGCCCAAGGGACTGCTTATTCAGTCTTCCCTGGTGCAAGAGGTGTTTGGCTGTGAAGACGCCAGAACAATGGCTCTGCTCCCAGGGCCTCAGTTTCCCAGTCAGAACAGACCAAGTCTCCAGAGCTCTCTGCTACAGAGCAGACATGGGGAAATAGCTCTGTGGAGGTTTCTTGAGTTCCAGGGCACTTGTCGAAGCCCTACCTGGGTGCTGGGGCCTAGGCACTGTGGCTCTTTCACTGACTTTCCAGGTATCACTTCCCAGCCCCTTGTGATTTTCAGCCAGATGCAGCCTTGCAGGGTCTCTTCCTTAGAGTCAAAAAAGGTAGCCCAAGGGACTGCTTATTCAGTCTTCCCTGGTGCAAGAGGTGTTTGGCTGTGAAGACGCCAGAACAATGGCTCTGCTCCCAGGGCCTCAGTTTCCCAGTCAGAACAGACCTAGTCTCCAGAGCTCTCTGCTACAGAGCAGACATGGGGAAAAAGCGCTGTGGAGGGTGCCTTCACGTTCCAGGGCACTGTCGAAGCCTTACCTGGTGCTTTGGGAGCCTAGGCACTGTGGCCTCTTTCACTGACTTTCCAGGTATCACTTCCCAGCCCCTTGTGATTTTCAGCCAGATGCAGCCTTGCAGGGTCTCTTCCTTAGAGTCAAAAAAGGTAGCCCAAGGGAAAGCTTATTCAGTCTTCCCTGGTGCAAGAGGTGTTTGGCTGTGAAGACGCCAGAACAATGGCTCTGCTCCCAGGGCCTCAGTTTCCCAGTCAGAACAGACCTAGTCTCCAGAGCTCTCTGCTACAGAACAGACATGGAGAAATAGCTCTGAGGAGGGTTCCTTGAAGCTCCCTGCCTTGGGGAAGCCCTACCCAGGTGCTGGGGCCTAGGCACTGTGGCCTCTTTCACTGACTTTCCAGGTATCACTTCCCAGCCCCTTGTGATTTTCAGCCAGATGCAGCCTTGCAGGGTCTCTTCCTTAGAGTCAAAAAAGGTAGCCCAAGGGACTGCTTATTCAGTCTTCCCTGGTGCAAGAGGTGTTTGGCTGTGAAGACGCCAGAACAATGGCTCTGCTCCCAGGGCCTCAGTTTCCCAGTCAGAACAGACCTAGTCTCCAGAGCTCTCTGCTACAGAGCAGACATGGGGAAATAGCTCTGAGGAGGGTTCCTTGAGTCTCCCTGCCTTGGGAAGCCCTACCCGGGTGCTGGGGCCTAGGCACTGTGGCCTCTTTCACTGACTTTCCAGGTATCACTTCCCAGCCCCTTGTGATTTTCAGCCAGATGCAGCCTTGCAGGGTCTCTTCCTTAGAGTCAAAAAAGGTAGCCCAAGGGACTGCTTATTCAGTCTTCCCTGGTGCAAGAGGTGTTTGGCTGTGAAGACGCCAGAACAATGGCTCTGCTCCCAGGGTCTCAGTTTCCCAGTCAGAACAGACCTAGTCTCCAGAGCTCTCTGCTACAGAGCAGACATGGGGAAATAGCTCTGAGGAGGGTGCCTTCACGTTCCAGGGCACTGTCGAAGCCTTACCTGGGCTTTTCGAGCCTAAGCACTGTGGCCTCTTTCACTGACTTTCCAGGTATCACTTCCCAGCCCCTTGTGATTTTCAGCCAGATGCAGCCTTGCAGGGTCTCTTCCTTAGAGTCAAAAAAGGTAGCCCAAGGGACTGCTTATTCAGTCTTCCCTGGTGCAAGAGGTGTTTGGCTGTGAAGACGCCAGAACAATGGCTCTGCTCCCAGGGCCTCAGTTTCCCAGTCAGAACAGACCTAGTCTCCAGAGCTCTCTGCTACAGAGCAGACATGGGGAAAATAGCTCTGAGGAGGGTTCCTTGACGGCTCCCTGCCTTGGGGAAGCCCTACCCGGGCTTTGGAGCCTAGGCACTGTGGCCTCTTTCACTGACTTTCCAGGTATCACTTCCCAGCCCCTTGTGATTTTCAGCCAGATGCAGCCTTGCAGGGTCTCTTCCTTAGAGTCAAAAAAGGTAGCCCAAGGGACTGCTTATTCAGTCTTCCCTGGTGCAAGAGGTGTTTGGCTGTGAAGACGCCAGAACAATGACTCTGCTCCCAGGGCCTCAGTTTCCCAGTCAGAACAGACCTAGTCTCCAGAGCTCTCTGCTACAGAGCAGACATGGGGAAAAAGCGCTGTGGAGGGTGCCTTCACGTTCCAGGGCACTGTCGAAGCCTCACGTGGGCTTTGGAGCCTAGGCACTGTGGCGTCTTTCACTGATTTTCCAGTTATCACTTCCCAGCCCCTTGTGATTTTCAGCCAAAGGCAGCCTGGCAGGGACTGTTCCTTAGAGTCATAATACGTAGCCCAAGGGAGTGCTTATTCAGGCTTCTCTGGTACAAGAGGTGTTTGTCTGTTAAGAAGCAACAACAATGTGTCTGCTTCCAGGGCCTCAGTTTCACAGTCAGAACAGACCTAGTAGTCTCCAGAGCTGGCTGCTACAGAGCACACATGGGGCAATAGCTCTGAGGAGTGTTCCTTGATGTTCCCTGGCTTGGGGAAGCTCTACCCGGGCGGTGGGGCTAGGCACTGTGGCCTCTTCCACTGACTTTCCAGAGCACATTCCAGCCCCTTGTAATTTTCAGCCAAAGTGGCAGGGTCTCTTCCTCAGAGCCATAAAAGGTAGGGAGTGCTTATTCAAGCTTCCCTGGTGCAAAGGTGTTTGTCGGTTAAGAAGCCACAGCAATGGGTCTGTTCCGAGGGCCTCAGTTTCCAGTCAGAACAGACCTAGTAGTCTCCAGAGCCCTCTGCTACAGAGCACACATGGGCCAATAGCTCTGAGGAGTGTTCCTTGAGGTTCCCTGTCTTGAGGAAGCCCTACACGGGCAGTAGGGCCTAGGCACTGTGGCCTCTTCCACGGACTTTCCAGGTAGAACTTTCCAGGCCCTTGTGATTTTCAGCTAAAGCCAGCCTGGCAGGGTCTCTTCCTTAGAGTCATAAAAGGTAGCCCAAGGGAGTGCTTATTCAGGCTTCCCTGGTACAAGAGGTGATTGTCCGTTAAGAATCCACAGCAATTGGTCTGCTTCCAGGGACTCAGTTTCCTAGTCAGAACAGCCCTAGTAGTCTCCAGAGCTCTCTGCTACAGAGCACACACGGGGCAATAGCTCTGAGGAGTGTTCCTTGAGTTTGCCCGGCTTGGGGAATCCCTACCCGGGCGGTGGGGCCTAGGCACAGTGGCCTGTTCCACTGACTTTCCAGGTAGCACTTTCCAGCCCCTTGTGATTTTCAGCCAAAGGCAGCCTGGCAGGGACTGTTCCTTAGAGTCATAAAACGTAGCCCAAGGGAGTGCTTATTCAGGCTTCCCTGGTACAAGAGGTGTTTGTCTGTTAAGAAGTCACAACAATGGGTCTGCTCCCAGGGCCTGAGTTTCCCCGTCAGAACAGACCTAGTCTCCAGAGCTCTCTGCTACAGAGCACACATGGGGCAATAGCTCTGAGGAGTGTTCCTTGAGGTTCCCTGGCTTGGGGAAGCCCTAACCGGGCGGTGGGGCCTAGGCACTGTGGCCTCTTCCACTGACTTTCCAGGTAGAACTTTCCAGGCCCTTGTGATTTTCAGCCAATTGCAGCCTGGCAGTGTCTCTTCCTTAGAATCATAAAAGGTAGCCCAAGGGAGTGCTTATTCAGGTTTCCCTGGTACAATAGTTGTTTCTTAAGAATCCACAACAAGAGGTCTGCTCCCAGGCCCTCAGTTTTAGAGTCAGAACAGACCTAGTCTCCGGAGCTCTCTGCTATCGAGCACACACGCAGCAATTGCTCTGAGGAGTGTTCCTTGAGGTTCCCTGGCTTGGGGAAGCCCTACCCGGGCGGTGGGGCCTAGGCACTGTGGCCTGTTCCACTGACTTTCCAGGTAGCACTTTCCAGCCGCTTGTGATTTTCAGTTAAAGGCAGCCTGGTAGGGTCTCTTCCTTAGAGTCATAAATGGTAGCCCAAGGAAGTGCTTACTCAGGCTCCCCTGGTGCAAGAGGTGTTTGTCTGTTAAGAAGCCACAACAATGGGTCTGCTCCCAGGGATTCAGTTTCCCAGTCAGAACATACCTAGTCTCCAGAGCTCACTGTTACAGAGCACACATGGGGCAATAGCTCTGAGGAGTGTTCCCTGAGGTTCACTGGCTTGGGGAAGCGCTACCCGGGTGGTAGGGCCTAGGCACTGTGGACTCTTCCACTGACTTTCCAGGTATCACTTCCCAGCACCTTGTGATTTTCAGCCAGATGCAGCCTTGCAGGTTCTCTTCCTTAGAGTCAAAAAAGGTAGCACAAGGACTGCTTATTCAGTCTTCCCTGGTGCAAGAGGTGTTTGGCTGTGAAAAACGCCAGAACAATGGCTCTGCTCCCAGAGCCTCAGTTTCCCAGTCAGAACAGACCTAGTCTCCAGAGCTCTCTGCTACAGAGCAGACATGGGGAAAAAGCGCTGTGGAGGGTGCCTTCACGTTCCAGGGCACTGTCGAAGCCTTACCTGGGCTTTGGAGCCTAGGCACTGTGGCCTCTTTCACTGACTTTCCAGGTATCACTTCCCAGCCCCTTGTGATTTTCAGCCAGATGCAGCCTTGCAGGGTCTCTTCCTTAGAGTCAAAAAAGGTAGCCCAAGGGACTGCTTATTCAGGCTTCCCTGGTGCAAGAGGTGTTTGGCTGTGAAGACGCCAGAACAATGGCTCTGCTCCCAGGGTCTCAGTTTCCCAGTCAGAACAGACCTAGTCTCCAGAGCTCTCTGCTACAGAGCACACAGGGGGCAATAGCTCTGAGGAGTGTTCCTTGAGATTCCCTGCCTTGGGGAAGCCCTACCCGTGTGGTGCGGCCTAGGCACTGTGGCTTCTTCCAATGACTTTCCACGTAGCACTTTACAGCCCCTTGTGATTTTCAGCCAAAGGCAGCCTGGCAGGGTCTCTTCTTAGAGTCATAAAAGATAGCACAGGGGAGTGCTTATTCAACCTTCCCTGGTGCAAGAGGTTTTTGTCTGTTAAGTAGCCACAACAATGGGTCTGCTCCCAGGGCCTCAGATTCCCAGACAGAACAGACCTAGTCTCCAGAGCTCTCTGCTACAGAGCACACATGTGGCAATAGAACTTAGGAGTGTTCCTTGAGGTTCCCTGGCTTGGGGAAGCCCTACTCGGTTGGTGGAGCCTAGGCAGTGGCTTCTTCCACTGACTTTCCAGGTAGCACTTTCCAGCCCCTTGTGATTTTCAGCCAAAGGCAGCCTGGCAGGGTCTCTTCTTAGAGTCATAAAAGGTAGCCCAAGGGAGTGCTTATTCAAGCTTCCCTGGTGTAAGAGGTGTTTGTCTCTTAAGAAGCCACAACAATGGGTCTGATCCCAGGGCCTCAGTTTCCCAGTCAGAACAGACCTAGTCTCCACAGCTCTCTGATACAGAGCACACATGGGGCAATAGCTCCCAGGAGTGTTCCTTGACGTTCCCTGGCTTGGGGAAGTCCTACCCCGGCGCTGGCACCTAAGCACTGTGATCTCTTCCACTGACTTTCCAGGTAGCACTTTCCAGCCCCCTTGTGATTTTCAGCCAAATGCAGCCTGGCAGGGTCTCTTCCTTAGAGTCATAAAAGGTAACCCAAGGGAGTGCTTATTCAAGCTTCCCTGGTTCAAGAGGTGTTTCTCTGTTAAGAAGGCACAACAATGGGTCTGCTCCCAGGGTCTCAGTTTCCCAGTCAGAACAGACCTAGTAGTCTCCAGAGCTCTCTGCTACGGAGCACACATGGGGCAATAGCTCTCAGGAGTGTTCCTTGAGTTTCCCTGGCTTGGTTAAGCCCTACCGGGTGGTGGGGCCTAGGCACTGTGGCCTCCTCCACTGACTTTCCAGGTAGCACTATCCAACCCCTTGTGATTTTCAGGAAAAAGGCAGCCTGGCAGGGTCTCTTCCTTAGAGTCATAAAAGGTAGCCCAAGGGAGTGCTTATTCAGGCTTCCCTGGTGCAAGAGGTGTTTGTCTGTTAAGAAGGCAGAACAATGGGTCTGCTCCCAGGGTCTCAGTTACCAATCAGAAGAGACCTAATAGTCTCCAGAGCTCTCTGTTATGGAGCACACATGGGGCAATAACTCT
>JAGTYA010000779.1:0-18296 GCA_024291935.2 Okapia johnstoni | reverse complement strand
GAAGCCACAACAATGTGTCTGCTTCCAGGGCCTCAGTTTCCCAGTCAGAACAGACCTAGTAGTCTCCAGAGCTGGCTGCTACAGAGCACACATGGGGCAATAGCTCTGAGGAGTGTTCCTTGATGTTCCCTGGCTTGGGGAAGCTCTACCCGGGCGGTGGGGCCTAGGCACAGTGGCCTCTTCCACTGACTTTCCAGGTAGCACTTTCCAGCCCCTTGTAATTTTCAGCCAAAGACAGCCTGGCAGGGTCTCTTCCTCAGAGCCATAAAAGGTAGCCCAAGGGAGTGCTTTATTCAAGCTTCCCTGGTGCAAAGGTGTTTTGTCTGTTAAGAAGCCACAGCAATGGGTCTGTTCCTAGGTCCTCAGTTTCCAGTCAGAACAAACCTAGTAGTCTCCAGAGCCCTCTGATACAGAGCACACATGGGTCAATAGCTCTGAGGAGTGTTCCTTGAGGTTCCCTGGCTTGGGGAAGCCCTACCCGGGCGGTGGGGCCTAGGCACTGTGGCCTCTTCCACTGACTTTCCAGGTAGCACTTTCCAGCCCCTTGTGATTTTCAGCCAAAGAGAGTCTGTCAGGGTCTCTTCCTTAGAGTCATAAAAGGTAGCCCAAGGGAGTACTTATTAAAGCTTCCCTGGTGCAAGCGGTGTTTGTCTGCTAAGAAGGCACGACAATGGGTCAGTTCCGAGGTCCTCAGTTTCCAGTCAGAACAGACCTAGTAGTCTCCAGAGCCCTCTGATACAGAGCACACATGGAGCAATAGCTCTGAGGAGTGTTTCTTGAGGTTCCCTGGCTTGGGTAATCCCTAACTGGGCGGTAGGCCCTAGGCACTGTGGCCTCTTCCACTGACTTTCCAGGTAGCACTTTCCAGCCCCTTGTGATTTTCAGCCAAAGGCAGCCTGGCAGGGTCTCTTTCGTAGAGTCATAAAAGGTAGCCCAAGGAAGTGCTTATTCAAGCTTCCCTGGTGCAAGAGCTGTTTGTCTGTTAAGTAGCCACAACAATGGGTCTGCTCCCAGGGCCTCAGATTCCCAGTCAGAACAGACCTAGTCTCCAGAGCTCTCTGCTACAGAGCACACATGAGGCAATAGCTCTGAGGAGTGTTCCTTGAGGTTCCCTGGCTTGGGGAAGCCCTACCCTGGCGATAGCACCTAGGCACTGTGATCTCTTCCACTGACTTTCCACGTAGCACTTTCCAGCCCCTTGTGATTTTCAGCCAAAGGCAGCCTGGGAGGGTCTCTTCCTTAGAGTCATAAAAGGTAACCCAAGGGAGTGCTTATTCAAGCTTCCCTGGTGCAAGAGGTGTTTGTGTGTTAAGAAGGCACAACAATGGGTCTGCTCCAAGGGTCTCAGTTTCCCAGTCAGAACAGACCTAGTAGTCTCCAGAGCTCTCTGCTAAAGAGGACACATGGGGCAATAGCTCTGAGGAGTGTTCCTTTAGGTTCCCTGGATTGGGGAAGCCCTACCCGGTCGGTGGGCCCTAGGCACTGTGTGCTCTTCCACTGACTTTCCAGGTAGCACTTTCCAGCCCCTTGTGATTTTCAGCCAAAGACAGCCTGGCAGGGTCTCTTCTTTAGAGTCATAAAAGGTAGCCCAAGGGAGTGCTTATTCAGGCTTCCCTGGTGAAAGAGGTGTTTGGCTGTTAAGAAGCCACAATAATGGGTCTGCTCCCAGGCCCTGAGTTTCCCAGTCAGAACAGACCTAGTATCTAGAGCTCTCTGCTACAGAGCACATATGGGGTAATAGCTCTGAGGAGTGTTCCTTGAGGTTCCCTGGCTTGGGGAAGCCCTATCGGGCCGGTGGGGCCTAGGCACTGTGTTCTCTTCCACTGACTTTCCTGGTAGAACTCTCCAGCCACTTCTGATTTTCAGCCAAAGGCAGCCTGGCAGGGTCTCTTCCTTAGAGTCATAAAAGGTAATCCAAGGGAGTGCTTATTCAAGCTTCCCTGGTTGAAGAAGTGTTTGTCTGTTAAGAAGCCACAGCAATGGGTCTGCTTCCAGGGCCTCAGTTTCCCAGTCCGAACAGCCTTAGTAATCTCCAGAGCTCTCTGCTACAGAGCACACATGGGGCATTAGCTCTGAGGAGGGTGCCTTGACGTTCACGGGCTTGGGGAAGCCCTACCGGGGCGGTGGGGCCTAGGCACAATGGCCCCTACAACTGACTTTCCAGCTAGCACTTTCCAGCCCCTTGTGCTTTTCAACCAAATGGAGCCTGGCAGGGTCTTTTCCTTATAGTCATAAAAGATAGCCCAAGGGAGTGCTTATTCAGACTTCCCTGGTGCAAAAGTGTTTGTCTGTTAAGTGACCACAACAATGGGTCTGCCCCCAGCGCCTCAGTTTCCCAGTCAGAACAGACCTAGTCTCCAGAGGTCTCTGCTACAGAGCACACATGGGGCAATAGCTCTGAGGAGTGTTCCTTGAGGTTCCCCGGCTTGTGGAAGCCCTACCCGGGCGGTGGGGCTTAGGCACTGTGGCCTCTTCCACTGACTTTCCAGGTCGCACTTTCCAGCCCTTTGTGACTTTCAGCCAAAGGCAGCCTGGCTGGTTCTCTTCCTTAGACTCATAAAAGGTAGCCCAAAGGAGTGCTTATTCAGGCTTCCCTGCTGCAAGAGCTGTTTGTCTGTTAAGAAGCCATAGCAATGGGTCAGTTCCGAGGTCCTCAGTTTCCAGTCAGAACAGACCTAGTAGTATCCAGAGCCCTCTTCTACAGAGCACACCTGGGGCAATAGCTCTGAGGAGTGTTCCTTGAGGTTCCCCGGTTTGGGGAAGCCCTACCCGGGCGGTGGAGCACACATTGGGCAATATCTCTGAGGAGTGTTCCTTGAGGTTTCCCGGCGTGGGGAAGTCCTACCCGGGCGGTGGGGCCTAGGCACTGTGGCCTCTTCCACTGACTTTCCAGGTAGCACTTTCCAGCCGCTTGTGATTTTCAGCCAAAGGCAGCCTGGCAGGGTCTATTCCTTAGACTCATAAAAGGTAGCCCAAAGGAGTGCTTATTCAGGCTTCCCTTGTGCAACAGGTGTTTGTCTGTTAAGAAGACACAAGAATGGGTCTGTTCCCAGGGCCTCAGTTTCCCAGTCAGAACAGACATAGTTTCCACAGCTGTCTGATACAGACCACACATGGGGCAATAGCTCTGAGGAGTGTTCCTTGAGGTTCCCTGGCTTGGGGAAGCCCTACCCCGGCGGTGGCACGTAGACACTGTGATCTCTTCCACTGACTTTCCAGGGAGCACTTTCCAGCCCCTTGTGATTTTCAGCCAAATGCAGCCTGGCAGGGTCTCTTCCTTAGAGTCATAAAAGGTAACCCAAGGGAGTGCTTATTCAAGCTTCCCTGGTGCAATAGGTGTTTGTCTGTTAAGAAGGCACAACAATGGGTCTGCTCCCAGGGTTTCAGTTTCCCAGTCAGAACAGACCTAGTAGTCTCCAGAGCTCTCTGCTACGGAGCACACATGGGGCAATAGCTCTGAGGAGTGTTCCTTGAGATTCCCTGGCTTTGTTAAGCCCTACCCGTGCGGTGGGGCCTAGGCACTATGGCCCATTCCATTGACTTTCCAGCTAACACTATCCAGCCCCTTGTGATTTTCAGCCCCAAGGTAGCCTGGCAGGGTCTCTTTCTTAGAGTCATAAAGGATAGCCCAACGGAGTGCTTAATCAATCTTCCCTGGTACAAGAGGTGTTTGGCTGTTAAAAATCCACAAGAAAGGTTTTGCCTCCAGGCATCAGTTTCCTAGTCAGACCAGGCCTAGTCGCGCGAGCTCTCTGCTACCGAGCACACTTGGGGAAACAGTGGTGTGGAGGGTGCCATGACGTTCCCGGGCACTGGGAAAGCCCTACCCTGGAAGTGGGGACTAGGCGCTGCAGCCACTGAAAACTGACTTCCCTGCTAGCACTTCCCAGTCCAATGTGATTTTCAGGTCAAATGCGGTCTAGCAGGCTGTCTTTTTGCAGGGAGCAAATGCAGCCCAAGGGAGTGCTGATTCAATCCGCCTTCCCGCATCGAGTGTTGGGCTTTTAGGAAGCCACAATCAAGGGATCCTCCCAGGACCTCAGTTTCCTATTTAGACCAGGCCTAGTCTCGCAAGTCCTCTGCTGTAGAGCACACATTGGGAAACAAAGTTGTGGAGGGTGCCTTGACGTTCCCGGGCACTGGGGAAGCCCTACACGGGAAGTGGGGCCTAGGCGCTCCAACCGCTGAAAGCTGACTTCCCAGCTAGCACTTCACCGTCCAATGTGATTTTCAGCCCGAATGCCGCCTAGCAGGCCATCTTCCTTGGAGGGAGAAAAGGCAGGCCAACAGAGAGCTGATTCAATCTTCCTTCGCAAAGCAAGTTTGGCGCTGTTCACAAGCCACAAAATGGGTCTGATTCCAGAGCTTCAGTTTCCTAGTCAGACCAGGTCTAGTCGCGCGAGCTTTCTGCTTCTCCAGTGCCCGGGAACGTCAAGGCACCCGCCGCAACTTTGTTTCCCAATGTGTGCTCTGTAGCAGAGAGCTCTTGAGACTAGGTCTGTTCTGACTGGGAAACTGAGGCGCTGGGAGCAGACCCAGTGTTGTGGCTTCCTAACAGACAAACACCTCTTGCACCAGGAAAGATTGAATAAGCATTCCCTTGGGCAACCTTTTATGACTCTAAGGAAGACACCCTGCCAGGCTGCAATTGGGTGAAAATCACAATGGGCTGGGAAGTGCTACCTGGAAAGTCAGTTGTAGGGGTCATAGTGCCTAGGTCCCAAAGCCCAGGTAAGGCTTTGACAGTGTCCTGGAAGGTGAAGGCAGCCTCTACAGCGCCTTTTCAACATGTCTGCTCTGTAGCACAGAGCTGTGGAGACTAGGCCTGGTCTGACTGGGAAACTGAGGCCTCGAGTCAAACCCATTGTTGTGGTGTCTTAACAGCCAAACACCTCTTGCACCAGGGAAGATTGAATAAGCACTCCCTTGGGCTACATATTATGACTCTAAGTAAGAGACGCTGAAACGCTGCTTTGGGGCTGAAAATCACAAGGGGCTGGGAAGGGCTACCTGGAAAGTCAGTTGTAGGGGCCATAGTGCCTAGGTCCTAAAGCCCTGGTAAGGCTTCGACAGTGCCCTGGAACGTGAAGGCACCCTCCACAGCGCTTTTTCCATATGTCTGCTCTGTAGCACAGAGCTCTGGAGACTAGGCCTGGTCTGACTGGGAAACTGAGGCCTGGAGGCAAACCAATTGTTGTGGTGTCTTAAGAGCCAAACACCTCTTGCACCAGGGAAGATTGAATAAGCAATCCCTTGGGCTACCTATTATGATTCCAAGAAAGAGACGCTGAAGCGCTGCTTTGGGGCTGAAAATCAAAAGGGGCTGGGAAGTGCTACCTGGAAAGTCAGTTGTAGGGGCCATAGTGCCTAGGTCCCAAAGCCCAGGTTAACGCTTCGACAGTGCCCTGGAACGTGAAGGAACCCTCCACAGTGCATTTTCCACATGTCTGCTCTGTAGCAGAGAGCTCTGGAGACTAGGCCTGGTCTCACTGGGTAACTAAGTACTGGAGGCAAACCCATTTTTGTGGAGTCTTAACAGCCAAACACCACTTGCACCTGGGAAGATTGAATAAGCACTCCCTTGGTCTACCTTTTATGTCTCTAAGGAAGAGACCCTGCCAGGCTGCCTTTGGCTGAAAATCACAAGGGGCTGGAAAGTGCTACATGGAAATTCAGTTGGAGAGGCCACAGTGCCTAGGCCCCAGCGCCCCGGTAGGGCTTCCCCAAGCCAGGGAACCTCAAGGAACACTCCTCAGAGCTATTTCCCAATGTGTATTCTGCAGCAGATAGCTCTTGAGACTAGGTCTGTTCTGACTGGAAAACTGAGACCCTAGGAGCAGACCCATTGTTGTGGCTTCTTCACAGCAAACACCTCTTGCACCAGGGAAGATTGAATAAGCACTCCCTTGGGCTACCTTTTATGACTGTAAGGAAGAGACCCTGATACGCTGCTTTGGGGCTGAAAATCATAAGGGGCTGGGAAGTGCTACCTGGAAAGTCAGTTGTAGGGGCCATAGTGCCTAGGTCCCAAAGCCCAGGTACGGCTTCGACAGTGCCCTGGAACGTGAAGGTACCCTCCACAGCGCTTTTTCCACATGTCTCCTCTGTAGCAGAGAGCTCTGAAGACTAGGCCTGGTCTGACTGGGAAACTGAGGCCTGGAGGCAAACCCATTGTTGTGTTTTCTTAACAGCCAAACACCTCTTGCACCTGGGAAGATTGAATAAGCACCCCCTTGGGCTACCTTTTATGACTCTAAGGAAGAGACCCTGAAATGCTGCTTTGGGCCTGAAAATCACAAGGGGCTGGGAAGTGCTACCTGGAAAGTCTGTTGTAGGGGCCATAGGGTCTAGGACCTAAAGCCCAGGTAAGGCTTTGACAGTGCCCTGGATCATGAAGGCACCCTCCACAGCGCTTTTTCCACATGTCTGCTCTGTAGCAGAGAGCTCTGGAGAATAGGCCTGATCTGAATGGGAAAACTGAGGCCTGGAGGAAAACCCCCTTGTTGTGGCATCTTAACAGCCAAACACCTCTTGCAACAGGGAAGATTGAATAAGCACTCCCTTAGGCTACCTATTATGACTCTAAGTAAGAGACGCTGAAACGCTGCTTTGGGGCTGAAAATCAAAAGGGGCTGGGAAGTGTTACCTAGAAAGTCAGTTGTAGGGGCCATAGTGCCTAGGTCCCAAAGACCAGGTAAGGCTTTGACAGTGCTCTGGAACGTGAAGGTACCCTCCACAGCGCATTTTCCACAGGTCTGCTCTGTAGCAGAGAGCTCTGGAGACTAGGCCAGGTCTGACTGGGAATCTGAATCCTGGAGGCAAACCCATTGTTGTGGAGCCTTAACAGCCAAACACCTCTTGCACCTCGGAATATTGAATAAGCACTCCCGTGGGTTACCTTTTATGTCTCTAAGGAAGAGACCCTGAAATGCTGCTTTCGGGCTGAAAATCAAAAGTGGCTGGGAAGTGCTAACTGGAAAGTCAGTGGAAGAGGACACAGTGCCTAGGCCCCACCCCCGAGTAGGGCTTCCCCAATCCAGGGAACATCAAGGAACACTCCTCAGAGCTATTGCCCCATGTGTGCTCTGTACCAGAGAGCTCTTGAGACTAGGTCTGTTCTGACTGGAAAACTGAGGCCCTGGGTGCAGACCCATTGTTGTGGCTTCTTCACAGACAAACACTTCTTGCACCAGGAAGATTGAATAAGCACTCCGTGGGGCTACCTTTTATGACGCTAAGAAATACACACTCCCAGGCTTCCTTTGGCTGAAAATCAGAAGGGACTGTGAAGTGCTACATGGAAAGTCAGTTGTAGGGGCCATAGTGCCTAGGTCCCAAAGTCCAGGTAAGCCTTCGACAGTGCGCTGGAACGTGAAGGCACCATTCACAGCGCTTTTTCCACATGTCTGTTCTGTAGCAGAGAGCTCTGGAGATTAGGCCTGGTCTGACTGTGAAACTGAGGCCTGGACGCAAACCCATTGTTGTGGGGTCTTAACAGCCAAACACCTCTTGCACCAGGGAAGATTCAATAAGCACTCCCTTGAGCTACCTTTTATGACTCTAAGGAAGGGACCCTGCCAGGCTGCCTTTGGCTGAAAATCACAAGGTGCTAGAAAGTGCTACCTGGATAGTCAGTGGAAGAGGCCACTGTGCCTAGGCCCACCACCAGGGTAGGGTTTCTCCAAGCCAGGGAACCTCAACGAACACTCCTTAGAGCTATTGCCCCACGTGTGCTCTGTAGCAGAGAGCTCTTGAGACTAGGTTTGTTCTGAACGGGAAACTCAGGCCCTGAGAACATACCCAATGTTGTGGGGTCTTCACAGACAAACACTTCTTGCACCAGGGAAGATTGAATAAGCACTCCCTTGGGCTACCTTTTATGACTCTAAGAAAGAGACCCTGCCTGGCTGCCTTTGTCTGAAAATCACAAGGGGCTGGAAAGTGCTACCTGGAAGGTCAGTTGTAGGGGCCATAGTGACTAGTGACTAGGTCCCAAAGCTCAGGTAAGGCTTCGACAGTTCCCTGGAACGTGAAGGCACCCTCCACAGCGCTTTTTCCTCATGTCTGCTCTGTATCAGAGAGCTCTGGAGACTAGGCCTGGTCTGAATGGGAAACTGAGGCCTGGAGGCAAACCCATTGTTGTGGCCTCTTTACAGCCAAAAACCTCTTGCACCAGGGAAGATTGAATAAGCACTCCCTTGGGCTACCTTTTTGACTCTAAGCAAGAGACCATGAAACGCCACTTTGGGGCTCAAAATCAAAAGGGGCTGGGAAGTGCTACCCGGAAAGTCAGTTCTATGGGTCATAGTGCCTAGTTCCCAAAGCCCAGGTAAGGCTTCGACAGTTCCCTGGATCATGAAAGCACCCTCCACAGCGCATTTTCCACATGTCTGCTCCGTAGCAGAGAGCTCTGGAGACTAGGCCTGGTCTGACTGGGAAATTGAGGCCTGGAGGAAATCCCATTGTTGTGGAGTCTTAACAGCCAAACACCTCTTGCACCTGGGAATATTGAATAAGCACTCCCTTGGGCTACCTTTTATGACTCTAAGGAAGAGACCCTACCAGGCTGCCTTTGGCTGAAAATCACAAGGGGCTGAAAAGTGCTACCTGGAAAGTCAGTGGAAGACGCCACAGTACCTTGGCCCCAGCGCCCGGGTAGGGCTTCCCCAAGCCAGGGAACCTCAGGGAACACTCCTCAGAGCTATTGCCACATGTGTACTCTGTAGCAGAGAGAGCTCTTGAGACTAGGTCTGTTCTGACTGGGAAACTGAGGCCCTGGGAGCAGACCCATTGTTGTGGCTTCTTCACAGACAAACACCTCTTGCACCAGGGAAGATTGAATAAGCACTCTCTTGGGCTACCTTTTATGAATCTAAGGAAGAGACCCTGAAAGGCTGCATTGGGGCCGAAAATCACAAGGGGCTGCGAAGTGCTACCTGGAAAGTCAGTTTTAGGGGCCATAGTGCCTAGGTCCCAAAAGCCCCCCAGGTAAGGCTTTGACAGTGCCCTGGAACGAGAAGGCACCCTCCAAAGCGATTTTCCACTTGTCTGCTCTGTAGCAGAGAGCTCTGGAGACTAGGCCTGGTCTGAATGGGAAACTGAGGCCTGGAGGCAAACCCATTGTTGTGGCCACTTAACACCAAAAACCTCTTGCACCAGGGAAGACTGAATAAGCATTCCCATGGGCTACATTTTATGACTCTAAGGAAGAGACCCTGCCAGGCTCACTTTGGCTGAAAATTACAAGGGGCTGGAAATGCTACCTGGAAAGTCAGTGGAAGAGTCCACAGTGCCTAGGCCCGAGCGTCCGGGTAGGGCTTCCCCAAGCCAGCGAACCTCATGGAACACTCCTGAGAGCTATTGCCCCATGTGTGCTCTGTAGCAGAGAGCTCTTGAGACTAGGTCTGTTCTGACTGGGAAACTGAGGCCCAGGGATCAGACCCATTGTAGTCGCTTCTGAACAGCGCAACACTTGCTGTGTTCTAGGGAGGGTTGAAGCAGCACTCCCTTGGGCTACCTTTGTTCCCTCCAAGAAAGAGACCCTATCAGACTGCCTTGGGGCTGAAAATCACAAGTGGCTATGAAGTGCTACCTGGAAATTAAGCTGTAGGGGCCATAGTGCCTAGGTCCCTAAGCCCATGTAAGGCTTCGACAGTGCCCTGTAATGTGAAGGCACCCTCCACAGCGCTTTTTCCACGTGTCTACTCTGTAGCAGAGAGCTCTTAAGACTAGGCCTGGTCTGACTGGGAAACTGAGGCCTTGAGACAAACCCACTGTTGTGGCGTCATAACAGCCAAACACCTGTTGCACCACGGAAGATTGAATAAGCACTCCCTTGGGCTACCTTTTATGACTGTGAGGAAGGAGAGACCCTGCCAGGCTGCCTTTGGCTGAAAATCACAAGGGGCTGGTAAGTGCTACCTGGAAATTCAGTGGAAGAGGCCACAGTGCCTAGGCCCCAGCGCCCGTGTAGCGCTTCCCCCCCAAGCCAGTGAACCTCAAATAACACTCCTCAGAGCTATTTCCCCATGTGTGCTCTGTAGCAGAGAGCTCTTGAGACTAGGTCTGTTCTGACTGGGAAACTGAGGCCCTGGGAGCAGACCCATTGTAGGCGCTTCTGAACAGCGCAACACTTGCTGTTCTAGGGAGGATTGAAGAAGCACTCCCTTGGGCTCCCTTTGTTCCCTCCAAGAAGAGAACCTACCAGGCTGCCTTGGGGCTGAAAATCACAAGGGGCTGGAAAGTGCTACCTGGAAACTCAGTGGTATGGGCCATAGCGCCTAGTCATCGCCACCCGGGTAGGGCTTCCCCTGTGCCCGGCAATGTCAAGGCACCCTTCACCCCAATGTTTCCCCATGTGTGCACTGTAGCAGAGAGCTCGCCGACTAGGCCTGGTCTGGCTAGAAAAGTGAGGCCCTGTGTGCAGATCCATTTTGTGATTCTGCAGAGCCCAAAACTTGCTGATGGAAGGAGGCTTAAAGAAGCACTCCCTTAGGCTGCCTTTGCTCCCTCCTGGGAAGAGAGTTTGACAGGCCGCCTTCGTGCTGAAAATCACATGGGGCTGCAACGTGCTACCTCGGAAGTCAGTTTGTAGGGACCGTAGCGCCTAGGCTCCCCTACCCGGGTAGGGCTTCCCCAGTGCCCGGCAACGTCAAGGCACCCTCCACACCACTGTTTGCCCATGTGTGCACTGTAGAAGAGAGCTCACCAGACTAGGTTTGATCTGGTTGGAGACTGAGGGCCTTGGAGCAGACCCATTGTTGGGGCTTCTGAACAGCCCAACACTTGCTGCGCGAGGGAGGATGGAAAAAGCAACACCTTATGCTGCCTTTGCTCCCTCCATGGAAGAAATCCTGCCACGCCGCCCTCAGGCTGAAAATCACATGGGGTTAGGAACTGCTACCTGGGAAGTATGTTTGTAGGGGCCATAGGAATTAGAGCCCACTGCCCGGGTAAGGCTTCGACAGTGCCCTGGAACGTGGGCACCCTCCACAGCGCTTTTTCCACATGTCTGCTCTGTAGCAGAGAGCTCTGGAGTCTAGGCCTCGTCTGACTGGGAAACTGAGGCCTGTGGAAAACCCATTGTTCTGGCGTCTTAGGAGACAGACACATCTTGAACCAGGGAAGATTGAATAAGCAGTCCCTTGGGCTACCTTTTATGACTATAAGGAAGACACCCTGCCATGCTGCCTTTGGTTGAAAATCACAAGGGGCTGGGAAGTGCTACCTGGAAATTCAGTTGTAGGGGCCATAGAGCCTAGATCCCAAAGCCAGGCAAGGCTTCGACAGTGCCCTGGAACGTGAAGGCACCCTCCACAGCGCTTTTTCCACATGTCTGATCTGTAGCAGAGAGCTCTAGAGACTAGGCCTGGTCTGAATGGGAAACAGAGGCTTGGAGGCACACCCATTGTTGTGGCCTCTTAACAGCCAAAAACCTTTTGCACCAGGGATGATTGAATAAGCACTCTCTTGGGCTACCTTTTATGACTCTAAGGAAGAGACCCTGAAACGCTGCTTTGGGGTTGAAAATCAAAAGGGGCTGTTAAGTGCTACCTGGAAAGTCAGTTGTAGGGGCCATAGTGCCTAGGTCCCAAAGCCCAGGTAAGGCTTCGTCAGTGCCCTGGAACGTGAAGGCACCCTCCACAGCGCTTTTTACACATGTCAGCTCTATAGCAGAGAGCTCTGCAGACTAGGCCTGGTCTGACTGGGAAAGTGAGGCCTGGAGGCAAAACCATTGTTGTGGCATCTTAACAGCCAAACAACTCTTTCACCAGGGAAGATGGAATAAGCACTCCCTTGGGCTACCTTTTATGACTCTAAGGTAGAGACCCTGCCAGGCTGACTTTGGCTGAAAATCACAAGGGGCTGGAAAGTGCTACGTGGAAAATCAGCGGAAGATGCAACAGTGCCTAGGCCCAAGCGCCGGGGTAGGGCGTCCCCAAGACAGGGAACCTCAAGGAACACTCCTCAGAGCTATTGCCCCATGTGTGCTGTGAAACACAGAGCTCTTGAGACTAGGTCTATTCTGACTGGGAAACTGAGGCCCTGGGAGCAGACCCATTGTTGTGGCTTCTTCACAGACAAACACCTCTTGCACTAGGGAAGATTGAATAAGCACTACCTTGGGCTACCTTTTATGTCTCTAAGGAAGACACCCTGCCAGGCTGCCTTTGGCTGAAAATCACAAGGGGTTGGAAAGTGCTACCTGGAAAGTCAGTTGTAGGGGCCATAGTGCCTAGGTCCCAAAGTGCAGGTAAGGCTTCGACAGTGCCCTGGAACGTAAAGGCACCCTCCACAGAGCTTTTTCCAAATGTCCGCTCTGTAGCAGAGAGCTCTGGAGACTAGGCCTGGTCCTACTGGGAAACTGAGGCCTGGAGGCAAACCCATTGTTGTGGAGTCTTAACAGCCAAAACACTCTCTAGCACCTGGGAAGATTGAATAAGGACTCCCTTGGGCTACCTTTTATGATTCTAAGGAAGGGACCCTGCCTGGCTGCCTTTGGTTGAAAATCAAAAGGGGCTGGAAAGTGCTACCTGGAAAATCAGTGGAAGAGGCAACAGTGTCTTGTCCCCAGTTCCCGTGTAGGTTTTCCCCAAGCCAGGGTACCTCAGGGAACACTCTTTAGAGCTATTTCCCCATGTGTTCTCTGTAGCAGAGAGCTCTTGTGACTAGGTCTGTTCTGACTGGGAATCTGAGGCCCTGGGAGCAGAGCCATTGTTGTGGCTTCTTCACAGACAAACACCTCTTGCACCAGGGAAGATTGAATAAGCAATCCCTTGGGCTACCTTTTATGACTCTAAGGAAGAGACTCTGAAACGCTGCTTTGGGGCTGAAAGTCACAAGGGGCTGGGAAGTGCTACCTGGAAAGTCAGTTGTAGGGGCCATAGTGCCTAGGTCCCAAAGCCCAGGTAAGGCTTCGCCAGTGCCATGAAACGTGAAGGCACCCTCCACAGCGCTTTTTCCACATGTCTGCTCTGTAGCAGAGAGCTCTGGAGACTAGGCCTGGTCTGAAAGGGAAACTGAGGCCTGGAGGCAAACCCATTGTTGTGGCGTTTTTAAAAGCGAAACACCCCTTCCACCAGGGAAGATTGAATAAGCACTCCCTTGGGCTACCTTTTATGACTGTAAATGAAGAGACCCTGCCAGGCTGCCTTTGGGCTGAAAATCACAAGGGGCTGGAAAGTGGTACCTGGAAAGTCAGTGTAAGAGGCCACATTGCCTAGGCCCCACCGCCCGGGTAAGGCTTCCCCCAGTGCCTGGGAACGTCAGTGCACCCTCCACACCATTTTTTCCCAATGTGTGCTCTGTAGCAGAGAGCTCGCGAGACTAGACTTGGTCTGACTAGGAAACTGAGGTCCTGGGGCAAACCCATTGTTTGTGGCTTCTGAACAGCCCAACACTTGATGCGGGAAGGCGAATTGAATCAGCATTTCCTTGGGTTGCATTTTATCCCTCCAAAGAAGAGAGTCTGCAAGGCTGCATTTGACCTCAAAATCAGATTGGACTGGGAAGTTCTAGCCGGGAAAGTCAGTTTTCAGCGGCTGGAGTGCCTAGTCCCCACTCCCAGGGTAGGGCTTTCCCAGTGCCCGGGAATGTCAAGGCAGCCTCCACACCACTTTTTTTCCCAAGTGTGTTCTGTAGCAGAGAGCTCTCTCGACTAGGCCTGGTCTGACTTGGGAAGTCAAGCCCTGGAACAGCCCCAGGGTTTTGGTGTCTGAAGAGCTTCTCTCTTGCCCAGCGAGTTAAGCCTGAAAATGACTCTCTGGGGCTGCCTTTCCTCTCTGCTAAGGAAGAGAGCCTGCCGAGCCTGCACCAGGTACAAATGCCATCGTGCTGGGAAGTGCTAGCTTGGAAGTCAGTTTTTTGCGGCCAGAGCTCCCAGGCCCCACTTCCCGGGTAGGGCTTTCCCAGTGCCCGGGAACATCAAGGCACCCTCCACAACTTTGTTTTCCACATGTGTGTGCTCTGTAGCAGAGAGCTTGCGAGACTAGGCTTGGTCTTACTAGGGAAACTGAATCTGTGGAGTCAGACCCATTTTGTGGGTTCTGAGCAGCCCCACACTTGCTGTGCGAAGGAGGTTTGAATCAGCACTCTGTTGTGCTGCCTTTTTTTCCCTCCAAGGAAGATGGCCCGCTAGGCCGCATTCGGGCTGAAAATCACATTGGACGTGGAAGTGCTAGCTGGGAAGTCAGTTTTCAGGGGCTGGAGAGCCTAGTCCCACTTCCAGGGTATGGCTTTCCTAGTGCCCGGGGAATGTCAAGGCAGCCTCCACACCACTGTTTTTCCCAAGTGTGCTCTGTAGCAGAGAGCTCGCGCTACTAAGCCTGGTCTGAATGGGAATTCAAGCCCGGGAACAGCCCCCAGTGTTTTGGTGTCTGAAGAGCTTCTCTCTTGCCCCGCGAGGGGAAGCCTGAAAAAGCAGTGTCTGGGAATGCCTTTCCTCCCTGCAAGGATGAGAGAGCCTCCCGAGGCTGCACCAGGTGCAAGTGCCATCGGGCTGGGAAGTGTTAGCTGGGAAGTCAGTTTTTAGCGGCCAGAGCTCCCAGGCCCCACTTCCCTGGTAGGGCTTTCCCAGTACCTGGCAACGTCAAGGCACACTCCACAACTTTTTTCCCCATGTGTGCTCTGTAACAGAGAGCTTGCGAGACTAGGCCTGGTCTGACTAGGAAACTGAAGCTGTGGAGTCAGACCCATTTTGTGACTTCTTCACAGCCCCACACTTTCTGTGCGAAGGAGGATTGAATCAGCACTCTGTTGGGCTGTCTTTTCTCCTCTCCAAGGAAGACGGCCCGCTAGGCCGCATTCGGGGTGAAAATCACATTGGACGGGGAAGTGCTAGCTGGGAAGTCAGTTTTCAGTGGCTGGAGCGCCTAGGCCCCACTTCCCGGGTAGGGCTTCTCCAGTGCCCGGGAACGTCAAGGCACCCTCCACACCGCATTTCCCAATGTGTGCTCTGCAGCAGAGAGAGCTCGTGAGACTAGGCCTGGTTTGACTAGGAAACTGAGGTCCTGGGAAGAACCCTTGGTTGTGTCTTCTGAACAGCCCAACACTTGATGCGGGAAGGCGGATTTGAATCAGCACTGCCTTGGGCTGCATTTTATCCCTGCAAAGAAGACACCCTGCTAGGCTGCATTTGATCTGAAAATCACATTGGACTGGGAAGTCTTAGCTAGGAAGTCAGTTTTCAGCAGGTGGAGAGCCTAGTTCCCACTTCCCGGGGTAGGGCTATCCCAGTGCCTGGGAACGTCAAGGCAGCCTCCACACCACTGTTTTTCCCCAAGTGTGCTCTGTAGCAGAGAGCTTGTGAGACTAGGCCTGGTCTGACTAGGAAACTGAAGCTCTGGAATCAGACCCCCATTTTGTGGCTTCTGAACAGCCCCACACTTGCTGTGCAAAGGAGGATTTAATCAGCACTCTGTTGGGTTCCCCCTTTTCTCCTTCAAAGAAAGATGGCCTGCTAGGCCGCCTTTTCGGCTGAAAATCACATTGATCGGGGAAGTGCTAGCTGGATAGTCAGTTTTCAGCAGCTGGAGCGGCTAGGCCCCACTTCCCGGGTAGGGCTTTCCCAGTGCCCGTGGAACGTCAAGGCAACCTCCACAGCACTGTTTTCCCAAGTGTGCTCTGTAGCAGAGAGCTCGTGCGACTAGGCCTGGTCTAACTTGGGAAATCAAGCCATGGAATAGCCCCAGTGTTTTGGTGTCTGAAGAGCTTCTCTCTTGCCCCGCGAGGGAAGCCTCAAAACGGCTCTCTGGGACTCCCTTTTATGACTGTAGGAAGAGAGCCTGCCGAGCCTCCACCAGGTGCAGGTTCCATTGGGCTGGGAAGTGCTAGCTGGGAAAGTCAGTTTTTAGCGGCCAGAGCTCCCAGGCCCCACATCCCGGGTAGGGCTTTCCCCGTGCCCGGGAACGTCAAGGCATCCTCCACAACTATGATTTCCCAATGTGTGCTCTGTAGCAGAGAGCTTGCGAGACTAGGCCTGTCTGACTAGGAAACTGAAGCTCTGGAATCAACCCATTTTGTGGCTTCTGAACAGCCCCACACTTACTGTGCGAAGGAGGATTGAATCAGCACTCTGTTGGGCTGCCTTTTCTCCCTCCAAGGAAGACGGCCTGCTAGGCCGCATTTGGGCTGAAAATCACATTGGACTGGGAAGTGCTAGCTGAGAAGTCAGTTTTCAGCGGCTGAAGCGCCTAGGCCCCACGTCCCCCGGTAGGGCTTCCCCAGTGCCCGGGAACGTCAAGGCACCCTCCACACCACCGTTGTTTCCCAATGTGTGCTCTGTAGCAGGGAGCTCGCTCGACTAGGCCTGGTCTGACTAGGAAACTGAGGTCGTGGGAGGAACCCTTGGCTGTGGCTTCTCAACAGCCCAACACTTGCATGCGGGAAGGCGGATTGAAGCAGCACTCCCTTGGGCTGCATTTGCTCCCTGAAAAGAAGACAGCCTGCTAGGCAGCATTTGACCTGAAAAATCACATTGGAGGGAAGTGCTAGCTGGGAAGGCAGTTTTCAGCGGCTGGAGAGCCTAGTCCCCTTTTCCAGGGTAGGGCTTTCCCAGTGCCCAGGAACGTCAAGGCAGCCTCCACACCACTGTTTCCCCAAGTGTGCTCTGTAGCAGAGAGCTCGCGCGACTAGGCCGGGTCTGATTTGGGAAGTCAAGCCCTGGAACACCCCAGTGTTTCGGTGTCTGAAGAGCTTCTCTCTTGCCCCGCGAGGGAAGACTGAAAACGACTCTCTGGGGCTGCCTTACCTCCCTGCAAGGAAGAGAGCCTGCCAAGCCTGTACCTGGTGCAGGTGCAATCGGGCTGGGAAGTGCTAGCTGGGAAGTCCGTTTTTAGCGGCCAAAACTACCAGGCCCCACTTCCCGGGGAGGGCTTACCCAGTGACCGGGAACGTCAAGGCACCCTCCACAACTTTGATTCCCAATTTGTGCTCTGTAGCAGAGAGCTCGCGCGACTAGGCCGGGTCTGATTTGGGAAGTCAAGCCCTGGAACATCCCAGTGTTTCGGTGTCTGAAGAGCTTCTCTCTTGCCCCGCGAGGGAAGCCTGAAACCGACTCTCTGGGGCTGCCTTTCCTCCCTGCCAGGAAGAGAGCCTGCAGAGCCTGCACCAGGTTCAGGTGCCATCGGGCTGGAAAGTGCTAGCTGGGAAGTCTGTTTTTAGCAGCCAGAGCTCCCAGGACCCAGTTCCCGGGGAGGGCTTTGCCAGTGCCCGGGAACATCAAGGCACTCTCCACACCACTGTTTCTCCAAGTGTGCTCTGTAGCAGAGAGTTCGCGTGACTACGCCTGGTCTGACTAGGAAACTGAGGCTCTGGAATCAGACCCTTTTTCTGGCTTCTGAACAGCCCCAGCCTTGCTGTGAAAAGGAGGATTCAATCAGCACTCTGTTGCGCTGCCTTTTCTCCCTCCAAGGAAAACGTCCTGCTAGGCCGAATTCGGGCTGTATATCACACTGGACAGGGAAGTGCTAGCTGGGAAGTCAGTTTTCAGCGGCTGGAGGGCCTAGGCCCCACTTTCCGGGTAGGGTTTTCCCAGGGTCGGGGAACGTCAAGGCACCCTCCACACCGTTGTTTCCCAAAGTGTGCTCTGTGGCAGAGAGCTCACGCAACTAGGCCTGGTCTGACTTGGGAAGTCAAGCCCTGGAACAGCCCCAGTGTTTTGGTGTCTGAAGAGCTTCTCTCTTGCCCCGCGAGGGAAGCCTGAAAACGACTCTCTGGGGCTGCCTTTCCTCCCTGCCCGGAAGAGAGCCTGCCGAGCCTGCACCAGGTGCAGACGCCATCGGGCTGGGAAGTGCTAGCTGGGAAGTCAGTTTTCAGCGGCTGGAGTGCCTAGGCCCAACTTCCCGGCTAGGGCTTCCCCAGTGCCCAGGAACGTCAAGGCATCCTCCACACCGTTGTTTCCCAATGTGTGCTCTGTAGCAGAGAGCTCGCGAGACTAGACCTGGTCTGACTAGGAAACTGAGGTCCTGGGAGGAACCCTTGGTTGTGGCTTCTGAACAGCCCAACACTTGATGCGGGAAGGCGGATTGAATCAGCACTCCCGTGGGCTGCATTTATTCCCTCCAAAGAAGACAGCCTGCTAGGCCGCATTTGACCTGAAAATCACATTGGACTGTGAAGTGCTAACTGGGAAGTCAGTTTTCAGCGGCTGGAGTGTCTAGTCCCCACTTCCCGGGTAGGGCTTTCCCAGTGACTGGGAACGTCAAGGCACTCTCCACACCACTGTTTCTCCAAGTGTGCTCTGTAGCAGAGAGCTCGCGCGACTAGGCCTGGTCTGACTAGGAAACTGAGGCTCTGGA
>JAGTYA010000778.1:0-18303 GCA_024291935.2 Okapia johnstoni | reverse complement strand
GAGCAGAGCCATTGTTTCTGGCTTGTCTACACTCTGCCAACAGCCAAACACCCTCTTGCACCAGGCCAAGACTGAATAAGCAGTCCCGTTGGGCTACCCTTTTTTTGAGAACTCTATAGGAAGCAGACCCTGCAAGGCTGGCGCAATCTGGCTGAAAAATTCACAAGGGGCTGGGAAGTGATACCTGGAAATATTCAATCATGAAAAGAGGCCACAGAGTGCCTAGTCTCCAAAGAACCAGAGTTAAGGGCTTCGAACAGTTGCCCCTGGAACGTGAAAAGCACCCTCCACATAGTTCTAGCGCCTTTTTCGCCCCCATGTCTGCTCTGTTAGCAGAGAGCTCTGGAGACACTAGGTCTGTTCTGACTGGGAAACTGAGGCCCTGGGGAAGCAGAGCCATTTGTTTCTGGCGTCTTCTCAGCAGCCAAAACACCTCTTGCACCAGGAAGACTGAATAAGCAGTCCCTTGGGCGTCCACTTTTTTTGACTCTAAGGAAGAGACCCTCTCGCAAGGTCTCTTGCATCCTGGCCTGAAAATCACAAGGGGGACTGGGAAGTGATACCTGGAAAGTCAGTGAAAGAGGCCACAGTGCTCTAGGCTCCAAAGCCCCGTCAGGCTAAAGGCGCTGTCTTCATCGACAGTGCCCTGGCAACGTTGAAGCATCCACTCCTCAGCCCTTTTTTTTCCCCATGTCTGCTCTGTAGCAGAGAGCTTCTGGAGACTAGGTCTGTTTTTCTGACTGGGAACTGAGGCCCCTGGGAGCAGAGCGCATTGTTCTGGCGTCTTCACACTCCAAACACCTCTTGCACCAGGGAGACATGAATATAAGTCATGTCCCCTTGGCAAATAACCTTTTTGACTCTTAAGGAAGAGACCCTGCCAAGGAGCGCCTCTGGCTGAAAAGCATAAGGGGCTGGGAAGTGCGATACCTGGAAAGTCAGTGAAAGATGCCACAGTTGGGCCTAGGCAACCCAGCACACCAGGTAAGGCTTCTCCAAGCTCTGGAAGCCTGAAGGAACACTCCTCAGAGCTATTTCCCCATGGGCTTCTGTAGCAATGGCTCTGGAGACTAGTAGTCCTGGTTCTGACATTGCTAAACTGAGGCCCCTGTGAGCACAATGTCTGTTTATCCTGGCGTCATCAAGCCAAACACGCTCTTGAACCAGGGAAGACTGAATAAGCAGTCCCTTGGGCTACCTTTTTTGACTCTAAGGAAGAGACCCTGCAAGGCTGCATCTGGCTGAAACCTACAAGGGGCTGGGAAAGAATACATGAAAAGTCAGTTGAAAGCCACAGTGCCTAGGCCCCAGCACCCGGGTAGGGCTTCCCCAAGGCACTGGGAGCCTCAAGGAACCCTCCTCAGAGCTATTTCCCCATGTCTGCTCTGTAGCAGAGAGCTCTGAGACTAGGTCTGTTCTGACTGGGAAACTGAGGCCTGGGACAGCAGAGCCATTGTTCTGGCGTCTTCACAGCCAAAAACCTCTTGAACCAGGGAACACTGAATAAGCAGTCCCTTGGGCTACCTTTTTTGACCCTAAGGAAGAGACCCTGCAAGGCTGCATCTGGCTGAAAATCACAAGGGGCTGGGAAGTGATACCTGGAAAGTCAGTGAAAGAGGCCACAGTGCCTAGGCTCCAAAAGCCAGGTAAGGGCTTCGACAGTGCCCTGGAACGTGAAGAGCGCAACCCTCCACAGCGCTTTTCCCCATGTCTGCTCTGTAGCAGAGAGCTCTGGAGACTAGGTCTGTTCTGACTGGGAAACTGAGGCCCTGGGAGCAGAGCCATTGTTCTGGCGTCTTCACAGCCAAAACACCTCTTGCACCAGGGAAGACTGAATAAAGCAGTCCCTTGGGCTACCTTTTTTGACTCTAAGGAAGAGACCCTGCAAGGCTGCATCTGGCTGAAAATCACAAGGGGCTGGGAAAGTGATGAAACCTGGAAAGTCAGTGAAAGAGGCCACAGTGCCTAGGTTCCAAAGCACCAGGTAAGGCTTCCCCAGTGCAGGGAACGTGAAGGAACCCTCCTCAGAGCGCTTTTTTCCACCGCATGTCTGCTCTGTAGTAGCAGAGAGCTCTGGAGACTAGTCTCTGTTCTGACTGGGAAACTGAGGCCCTGGGAGCAGAGCCATTGTTCTGGCGTCTTCACAGGCCAAACACCTTCTTGCACCAGGGAAGACTGAATAAGCAGTCCCCTTGGGCTACCTTTTTTTGACTCTAAGGAAGAGAGACCCTGCAAGGGGCTGCATCTGGCTGAAAAATCACAAGGGGGGGCCCTGGGAAGTGATACCTGGAAAGTCAGTGAAAGAGGCCACAGTGCCTAGGCTCCAAAAAGCCCAGGTAGGCTTTTCGGACAGTGCCCTGGAAGCCTGAAGGCCACCCTCCACAGAGCTTTTTCCCCATGTCTGCTCTGTAGCAGCAGAGAGCTCTGGAGACTAGGTCCTGTTCTGACTGGGAAACTGAGGCCCTGGGCGGAGCAGAGCCATTGTTTCTGGCGTCTTCACAGCCAAACACCTCTTGCACCAGGGAAGACCTGAATATAAGCAGTCCCCTTGGGCTACCTTTTTTGACTCTAAGGAAGAGACCCTGCAAGGCTGCATCTGGCTGAAAAATCACAAGGGGCTGGGAAGTGATACCTGGAAAGTCAGTGAAAGAGGCCACAGTGCCTAGGCTCCCCAGCACCCGGGTAGGGCTTCCCCAGTGCCCTGGAACGGAAGGCACCCTCCACAGAGCTTTTTTCCCCATGTCTGCTCTGTAGCAGAGAGCTCTGGAGACTAGGTCTGTTCTGTTCTGACTGGGAAACTGAGGCCCTGGGAGCAGAGCCATTGTTCTGGCGTCTTCACAGCCAAACACCTCTTGCACCAAGGGAAGACTGAATAAGCAGTCCCTTGGGGCTACCTTTTTTTGACTCTAAGGAAGAGAACCCTGCAAGGCTGCATCTGGCTGAAAATCAACAAGGGGCTGGGAAGTGATACCTGGAAAGTCAGTGAAAGAGGCCACAGTGCCTAGGCTCCAAAGCCCAGGTAAGGCTTCGACAGTGCCCTGGAACGTGAAGGCACCCTCCACAGAGCTTTTTTCCCCATGTCTGCTCTCTGTAGCAGAGAGCTCTGGAGGACTAGGTCTGTTCTGACTGGGAAACTGAGGCCCTGGGAGCAGAGCCATTGTGTTCTGGCGTCTTCACAGCCCAAACACCTCTTGCACCAGGGAAGACTGAATAAGCAGTCCCTTGGGCTACCTTTTTTTGACTTGACTCTAAGGAAGTAGACCCTGCAAGGCTGCATCTGGCTGAAAAAATCACAAGGGGCTGGGGAAGTGATACCTGGAAAGTCAGTGAAAGAGGCCACAGTGCCTAGGCTCCAAAGCCCCAGGGTAAAGGCTTCGACACAGTGCCATTGGAACGTGAAGGCACCCTCCACAGCGCTATTTTCCCCATGTCTGCTCTGTAGCAGAGAGCTCTGGAGACTAGGTCTGTTCTCGTGACTGGGAAACTGAGGCCCTGGGAGCAGAGACCATTGTTCTGGCGTCTTCACAGCCAAACACCTCTTGCACCAGGGAAGACTGAATAAGCAGTCCCTTGGGCTACCTTTTTTTTGACTCTAAAGGAAGAGACCCTGCAAGGCTGCATCTGGCTGAAAAATCACAAGGGGCTGGGAAGTGATACCTGGAAAGTCAGTGAAAGAGGCCACAGTGCCTAGGCTCCAAAGCCCAGGTAAGGCTTTCGACAGTGCCCTGGAACGTGAAGGGCACCCTCCACAGCGCTTTTTTCCCCATGTCTCTCTATCTCTGTAGCAAGAGAGCTCTTGGAGACTAGGTCTGTTCTGACTGGGAAACTGAGGCCCTGGGGAGCAGCAGAGCCATTGTTTACTGGCGTCTTCACAGCCAAACACCTCTTGCACCAGGGAAGACTGAATAAGCAGTCCCTTGGGCTACCTTTTTTGACTCTAAGGAAGAGACCCTGCAAGGCTGCATCTGGCTGAAAATCACAAGGGGCTGGGAATTGATACCTGGAAAGTCAGTGAAAGAGGCCACAGTGCCTAGGCCCCAGCAGCCGGGAGGTAGGGCTTCCCCAGTGGCAGGGAAGCCTCAAGGAACCCTCCTCAGAGCTATTTTCCCCATGTCTGCTCTGTAGCAGAGAGCTCTGGAGACTAGGTCTGTTTCTGACTGGGAAACTGAGGCCCTGGGAGCAGAGCCATTGTTCTGGCGTCTTCACAGCCAAACACCTCTTGCACCAGGGAAGACTGAATAAGCAGTCCCTTGGGCTACCTTTTTTTTGACTCTAAGGAAGAGACCCTGCAAGGCTGCATCTGGCTGAAAATCACAAGGGGCTGGGAAGTGATACCTGGAAAGTCAGTGAAAGAGGCCACAGTGCCTAGGCTCCAAAGCCCAGGTAAGGCTTCCGACAGTGCCTGGAACGTGAAGGCAACCCTCCACAGAGCGCTTTTTTTTCCCCATGTCTGCTCTGTAGCAGAGAGCTCTGGAGACTAGGTCTGTTCTGACTGGGAAACTGAGGCCCTGGGAGCAGAGCCATTGTTCTGGCGCGTCTTCACAGCCAAACACCTCTTTGCACCAGGGAAGACTGAATAAGCAGTCCCTTGGGCTAACTTTTTTTGACTCTAAGGAAGAGACCCTGCAAGGCTGCATCTGGCTGAAAATCACAAGGGGCTGGGAAGTGATACCTGGAAAGTCAGTGAAAGAGGCCACAGTGCCTAGGCTCCAAAAGCCCCCAGGTAAGGCTTCGACAGTGCCCTGGAACGTGAAGGAACCCTCCTCAGAGCTATTTCCCCATGTCTGCTCTGTAGCAGAGAGCCTCTGGAGACTAGGTCTGTTCTCTGACTGGGAAACTGAGGCCCTGGGAGCAGAGCCATTGTTCTGGCGTCTTCACAGCCAAACACCTCTTGCACCAGGGAAGACTGAATAAGCAGTCCCTTGGGCTACCTTTTTTTGACTCTAAGGAAGAGGACCCTGCAAGGCTGCATCTGGCTGAAAAATCACAAGGGGCTGGGAAGTGATACCTGGAAAGTCAGTGAAAGAGGCCACAGTGCCTAGGCTCCAAAGCACCAGGTAGAGGCTTCGACAAGTGCCTGGAACCTGAAGGAAACCTCCCTCAGAGCTTAAATTCCCCCATGTCTGCTCTGTAGCAGAGAGCTCTGGAGACTAGGTCTGTTCTGACTGGGAAACTGAGGCCCTGGGAGCAGAGCCATTGTTCTGGCGTCTTCACAGCCAAACACCTCTTGCACCAGGGAAGACTGAATAAGCAGTCCCTTGGGCTACCTTTTTTGGACTCTAAGGAAGAGACCCTGCAAGGCTGCATCTGGCTGAAAATCACAAGGGGGCTGGGAAGTGATACCTGGAAAGTCAGTGAAAGAGGCCACAGTGCCTAGGCCCAAAGCACAGGTAAGGGCTTCCCCAGTGCAGGGAGCCTCAAGGAAACCCATCCTCAGAGCTATTTTCCCCCATGTCTGCTCTGTAGCAGAGAGCTCTGGAGACTAGGTCTGTTCTGACTGGGAAACTGAGGCCCTGGGAGCAGAGCCATTTTTCTGGCGTCTTCACAGCCAAACACCTCTTGCACCAGGGAAGACTGAATAAGCAGTCCCTTGGTACTACCTTTTTTTTGACTCTAAGGAAGAGAGACCCTGCAAGGCTGCATCTGGCTGAAAATCACAAGGGGCTGGGAAGTGATACCTGGAAAGTCAGTGAAAGAGGCCACAGTGCCTAGGCCCCAAATACCAGGTAGGGCTTTCCCCCACAGCCCTGGAACCCCAGGAAGGGAACCCTCCACAGAGCTATTTTTTTCCCATGTCCCTGCTGCTTCTGTAGCAGAGAGCTCTGGAGACTAGGTCTGTTCTGACTGGAAACTGAGGCCCTGGGAGCAGAGCCATTGTTCTGGCGTCTTCACAGCCAAACATCTCTTGCACCAGGGAAGACTGAATAAGCAGTCCCTTGGGCTACCTTTTTTTTTGACTCTAAGGAAGAGACCCTGCCAAGGCTGCATCTGGCTGAAGAAAATCACAAGGGGCTGGGAAGTGATACCTGGAAAGTCAGTGAAAGAGGCCACAGTGCCTAGGGCCCCCAAAGCCGGGGTAAGGCTTCTTCGACAGGTGCCCTGGAACGTGAAGGAACCCTCCACAGAGCTTTTTTTCCCCATGTCTGCTCTGTAGCAGAGAGAGAGCCCTGGAGACTAGGTCTGTTCTGACTGGGAAACTGAGGGCCCTGGGAGCAGAGCCATTGTTCTGGCGTCTTCACAGCCAAACACCTCTTGCACCAGGGAAGACTGAATAAGCAGTTCCCTTGGGCTACCTTTTTTTGACTCTAAGGAAGAAGAGACCCTGCAAGGCTGCATCTGGCTGAAAATCACAAGGGGCTGGGAAGTGATACCTGGAAAGTCAGTGAAAGAGGCCACAGTGCCTAGGCTCCAAAGCACAGGGT
The DNA here is from genome assembly GCA_024291935.2 of Okapia johnstoni. NCBI lineage: Eukaryota > Metazoa > Chordata > Mammalia > Artiodactyla > Giraffidae > Okapia > Okapia johnstoni. Next base: position 11,881 of record JAGTYA010000778.1, on the reverse strand, counting down.
AAGGCTTCCCCACAGTGCCCCCCTGGAACGTGAAGGCACCCCTCCACAGCGCTTTTTTCCCCATGTCTGCTCTGTAGCAGAGAGCTCTGGAGACTAGGTCTGTTCTGACTGGGAAAAACTGAGGCCCTGGGAGCAGAGCCATTGTTCTGGGCGTCTTCACAGCCAAAACACCTCTTGCACCAGGGAAGACTGAATAAGCAGTCCCTTGGGCTACCTTTTTTTGACTCTAAGGAAGAGACCCTGCAAGGCTGCATCTGGCTGAAAATCACAAGGGGGAGCTGGGAAAGTGATTACCTGGAAAAGTGACAAGTCAGTGAAAGAGGGCCACAGTGCCTAGGCTCCAACACCCAGGGAAAGGCTTCGACCAGTGCCAGGGAACGTGAAGGCACCCCACCTCCACAGAGCGCTTTTTTCCCCATGTCCTGCTCTGTAGCAGAGAGCTCTGGAGACTAGGTCTGTTCTGACTGGGAAACTGAGAGCCCTGGGAGAGCAGAGCCATTGTTCTGGCGTCTTCACAGCCAAACACCTCTTGCACCAGGGAAGACTGAATAAGCAGTCCCTTGGGCTACCTTTTTTGACTCTAAGGAAGAAGAGACCCTGCAAGGCTGCATCTGGCTGAAAATCACAAGGGGGCTGGGAAGTGATACCTGGGAAAGTCAGTGAAAGAGGGCCACAGTGCCTAGGCTCCAAAGCCCAGGTTTAAGGCTTCGACAGTGCCCTGGAGCGTGAAGGCACCCTCCACAGCGCTTTTTCCCCATGTCTGCTCTGTAGCAGAGAGCTCTGGAGACTAGGTCTGTTCTGACTGGGAAACTGAGGCCCTGGGAGCAGAGCCATTGTTCTGGGCGTCTTCACAGCCAAACACCTCTTGCACCAGGGAAGACTGAATAAGCAGTCCCTTGGGCTACCTTTTTTTGACTCTAAGGAAGAGACCCCTGCAAGGCTGCATCTGGCTGAAAATCACAAGGGGCTGGGAAGTGATACCTGGAAAGTCAGTGAAAGAGGCCACAGTGCCTAGGCCCCAAAGCCCAGGGGTAAGGCTTTCGACAGTGCCCTGGAACGTGAAGGCACCCTCCTCAGAGCTTTTTCCCCATGTCTGCTCTGTAGCAGAGAGCTCTGGAGACTAGGTCTGTTCTGACTGGGAAACTGAGAGGCCCTGGGAGCAGAGCCATTGTTCTGGCGTCTTCACAGCCAAACACCTCTTGCACCAGGGAAGACTGAATAAGCAGTCCCTTGGGCTACCTTTTTTGACTCTAAAGGAAGAGACCCTGCAAGGCTGCATCTGGCTGAAAATCACAAGGGGCTGGGAAGTGATACCCTGGAAAGTCAGTGAAAGAAGGCCACAGTGCCTAGGCTCCAAAGCCCAGGTAAGGCTTCGACAGTGCCCTGGAAACGTGAAGGCAACCCTCCACAGAGCTTTTTTCCCCCATGTCTGCTCTGTAGCAGAGAGCTCTGGAGACTAGGTCTGTTCTGACTGGGAAACTGAGGCCCTGGGAGCAGAGCCATTGTTCTGGCGTCTTCACAGCCAAACACACCTCTTGCACCAGGGAAGACTGAATAAGCAGTCCCTTGGGCTACCTTTTTTGACTCTAAGGAAGAGACCCTGCAAGGCTGCATCTGGCTGAAAATCACAAGGGGCTGGGAAAGTGAATACCTGGAAAAGTCAGTGAAAGAGGCCACAGTGCCTAGGCTCCAAAGCACCAGGTAAGGCTTCGACAGTGCCCTGAGGAACGTGAAGGCAACCCTCCTCAGCGCTTTTTCCCCATGTCTGCTCTGTAGCAGAGAGCTCTGGAGACTAGGTCTGTTCTGACTGGGAAACTGAGGCCCTGGGAGCAGAGCCATTGTTTCTGGCGTCTTCACAGCCAAACACCTCTTGCACCAGGGAAGACTGAATAAGCAGTCCCTTGGGCTACCTTTTTTTGACTCTAAGGAAGAGACCCTGCAAGGCTGCATCTGGCTGAAAATCACAAGGGGCTGGGAAGTGATACCTGGAAAGTCAGTGAAAGAGGCCACAGTGCCTAGGCCCCACACCCCAGGTAGGGCTTCCCCAGTGCCCTGGAACGTCAAGGCACCCTCCTCAGAGCTATTTTCCCCCATGTCTGCTCTGTAGCAGAGAGCTCTGGAGAGACTAGGTCTGTTCTGAACTGGGAAACTGAGGCCCTGGGAGGCAGAGCCATTGTTCTGGCGTCTTCACAGCCAAACACCTCTTTGCACCAGGGAAGACTGAATAAGCAGTCCCTTGGGCTACCTTTTTTGACTCTAAGGAAGAGACCCTGCAAGGCTGCATCTGGCTGAAAAATCACAAGGGGCTGGGAAGTGATACCTGGAAAGTCAGTGAAAGAGGCCACAGTGCCGAGGCTCCAAACCCAGGTAAGGCTTCGACAGTGCCCTGGAACGTGAAGGCACCCTCCCACAGCGCTTTTTCCCCATGTCTGCTCTGTAGCAGAGAGCTCTGGAGACTAGGTCTGTTCTGACTGGGAAAACTGAGGCCCTGGGAGCAGAGCCATTGTTCTGGCGTCTTCACAGCCAAACACCTCTTGCACCAGGGAAGACTGAATTAAGCAGTCCCTTGGGCTACCTTTTTTGACTCTAAGGAAGAGACCCTGCAAGGCTGCATCTGGCTGAAAATCACAAGGGGGCTGGGAAGTGATACCATGGAAAGTCAGTGAAAGAGAGCCACAGTGCCTAGGCACCAGCCCAGGTAAAGGCTTTCCCCAAGGCAGGGGAACGTCAAGGAACCCTCTCCACAGAGCTATTTTCCCCATGTCTGCTCTGTAGCAGAGAGCTCTGGAGAGACTAGGTCTGTTCTGACTGGGAAACTGAGGCCCTGGGACAGAGCCATTGTTTCTGGCGTCTTCACAGCCAAACAACACACCTCTTGCACCAGGGAAGACTGAACTAAAGCAGTCCCTTTGGGCTACCTTTTTTGACTCTAAGGAAGAGACCCTGCAAGGCTGCATCTGGTCTGAAAATCACAAGGGGGCTGGGAAGTGATACCTGGAAAAGTCAGTGAAAGAGGCCACAGTGCCTAAGGCTCCAAAGCCCAGTTAAGGCTTCGACAGTGCCCTGGAACGTGAAGTGAGTGGCCCTCCACAGAGCGCTTTTTCCCCATGTCTGCTCTGTAGCAGAGAGCTCTGGAGACTAGGTCTGTTCTGACTGGGAAACTGAGAGAGCCCTGGGAGCAGAGCCATTGTTCTGGCGTCTTCACAGCCAAACACCTCTTGCACCAGGGAAGACTGAATAAGCAGTCCCCTTGGGCTACTACCTTTTTTTGACTCTAAGGAAGAGACCCTGCAAGGCTGCATCTGGGCTGAAAATCACAAGGGGCTGGGAAGTGATACCTGGAAAGTCAGTGAAAAGAGGCCACAGTGCCTAGGCTCCCAAAAAGCCCAGGTAAGGCTTCGACAGTGCCCTGGAACGTGAAAGGCACCCTCCTCAGCAGCTTTTTTTTCCCCATGTCTGCTCTGTAGCAGAGAGCTCTGGAGACTAGGTCTGTTCTGACTGGGAAACTGAGGAGGCCCTGGGAGCAGAGCCATTGTTCTGGCGTCTTCACAGCCAAACAAACACCTCTTGCACCAGGGAAGAAGACTGAATAAGCAGTCCCTTGGGCTACCTTTTTTGACTCTAAGGAAGAGACCCTGCAAGGCTGCATCTGGCTGAAAAATCACAAGGGGCTGGGAAGTGATACCTGGAAAGTCAGTGAAAGAGGCCACAGTGCCTAGGCTCCAACCCAGGTAGGGCTTCCCCAGTGCAGGGAACGTGAAGGCACCCCCTCCACAGCGCTTTTTCCCCATGTCTGCTCTGTAGCAGAGAGCTCTGGAGACTAGGTCTGTTCTGACTGGGAAACTGAGGCCCTGGGAGCAGAGCCATTGTTCTGGCGTCTTCACAGCCAAACACCTCTTGCACCAGGGAAGACTGAATAAGCAGTCCCTTGGGCTACCTTTTTTGACTCTAAGGAAGAGACCCTGCAAGGCTGCATCTGGCTGAAAATCACAAGGGGCTGGGAAGTGATACCTGGAAAGTCAGTGAAAGAGGCCCACAGTGCCTAGGCTCCAAAGCCAGGGTAAGGCTTCGACAGTGCCCTGGAACGTCAAGGGCTACCTCTCCACAGCGCTTTTTTCCCCATGTCTGCTCTGTAGCAGAGAGCTCTGGAGACTAGGTCTGTTCTGACTGGGAAACTGAGGCCCCCTGGAGCAGAGCCATTGTTCTGGCGTCTTCACAGCCAAAACACCTCTTGCACCAGGGAAGACTGAATAAGCAGTCCCTTGGGCTACCTTTTTTTTTGACTCTAAGGAAGAGACCCTGCAAGGCTGCATCTGGCTGAAAATCACAAGGGGCTGGGAAAGTGATACCTGGAAAGTCAGTGAAAGAGGCCACAGTGCCTAGGCTCCAAAGCCCCAGGTAAGGCTTCCCCGACAGTGCCCTGGAAGCGTGAAGGCACCCTCCACAGAGCTTTTTTTCCCCCATGTCTGCTCTGTAGCAGAGAGCTCTGGAGACTAGGTCTGTTCTGACTGGGAAACTGAGGCCCTGGGAGCAGAGCCATTGTTCTGGCGTCTTCACAGCCAAACACCTCTTGCACCAGGGAAGACTGAATAAGCAGTCCCTTGGGCTACCTTTTTTGACTCTAAGGAAGAGACCCTGCAAGGCTGCATCTGGCTGAAAAAATCACAAGGGGCTGGGAAGTGATACCTGGAAAGTCAGTGAAAGAGGGCCACAGTGCCTAGGCTCCAAAGCCCGGGTAAGGCTTTCCACAGTGCCCTGGAAGCCTCAAGGAACCCTCCTCAGAGCGCTTTTTCCCCATGTCTGCTCTGTAGCAGAGAGCTCTGGAGACTAGGTCTGTTCTGACTGGGAAACTGAGGCCCTGGCCCTGGGAGCAGAGCCATTGTTCTGGCGTCTTCACAGCCAAACACCTCTTGCACCAGGGAAGACTGAATAAAGCAGTCCCTTGGGCTACCTTTTTTGACTCTAAGGAAGAGACCCTGCAAGGCTGCATCTGGCTGAAAATCACAAGGGGCTGGGAAGTGATACCTGGAAAGTCAGTGAAAGAGAGGCCACAGTGCCTAGGCTCCAAAGCCCAGGTAAGGCTTCGACAGTGCCCTGGAACGTGAAGGCAACCCCTCCACAGAGCTTTTTCCCCCATGTCTGCTCTGTAGCAGAGAGCTCTGGAGACTAGGTCTGTTCTGACTGGGAAACTGAGGCCCTGGGAGCAGAGCCATTGTTCTGGCGTCTTCACAGCCAAACACCTCTTGCACCAGGGGAAGACTGAATAAGCAGTCCCTTGGGCTACCTTTTTTTGACTCTAAGGAAGAGACCCCTGCAAGGCTGCATCTGGCTGAAAATCACAAGGGGCTGGGAAGTGATACCTGGAAAGTCAGTGAAAGAGGCCACAGTGCCTAGGCTCCAAAGCCCAGGGTAAGGCTTCGACAGTGCCCTGGAGCCGTGAAGGCAACCCTCCACAGAGCTTTTTCCCCATGTCTGCTCTGTAGCAGAGAGCTCTGGAGACTAGGTCTGTTCTGACTGGGAAACTGAGGCCCTGGGAGCAGAGCCATTGTTCTGGCGTCTTCACAGCCAAACACCTCTTGCACCAGGGAAGACTGAATAAGCAGTCCCTTGGGCTACCTTTTTTGACTCTAAGGAAGAGACCCTGCAAGGCTGCATCTGGCTGAAAATCACAAGGGGCTGGGAAGTGATACCTGGAAAGTCAGTGAAAGAGGCCACAGTGCCTAGGCCCCAAAGCCCAGGGTAGGCTTCGACAGTGCCCTGGAACGTGAAGGCACCCTCCTCACAGCGCTTTTTTCCCCATGTCTGCTCTGTAGCAGAGAGCTCTGGAGACTAGGTCTGTTCTGACTGGGAAACTGAGGCCCTGGGAGCAGAGCCATTGTTCTGGCGTCTTTCACAGCCAAACACCTCTTGCACCAGGGAAGACTGAATAAAGCAGTCCCTTGGGCTACCTTTTTTTGACTCTAAGGAAGAGACCCTGCAAGGCTGCATCTGGCTGAAAATCACACAAGGGGCTGGGAAGTGTGATACCTGGAAAGTCAGTGAAAGAGGCCACAGTGCCTAGGCCCCAGCACCCCAGGTAGGGCTTCGACAGTGGCAGGGAGCCTCAAGGAACCCTCCTCAGAGCTTTTTCCCCATGTCTGCTCTGTAGCAGAGAGCTCTGGAGACTAGGTCTGTTTCTGACTGGGAAACTGAGGCCCTGGGAGCAGAGCCATTGTTGTTCTGGCGTCTTCACAGCCAAACACCTCTTGCACCAGGGAAGACTGAATAAGCAGTCCCTTGGGCTACCTTTTTTGACTCTAAGGAAGAGACCCTGCAAGGCTGCATCTGGCTGAAAAATCACAAGGGGCTGGGAAGTGATACCTGGAAAGTCAGTGAAAGAGGCCACAGTGCCTAGGCTCCAAAGCCCAGGTAAGGCTTCCCCCAGTGCCCTGGAACGTGAAAGGCACCCCTCCTCAGAGCTTTTTCCCCATGTCTGCTCTGTAGCAGAGAGCTCTGGAGACTAGGTCTGTTCTGACTGGGAAACTGAGGCCCTGGGAGCAGAGCCATTGTTCTGGCGTCTTCACACCCAAGCCAAACGTCTTCACAGCCAAACACCACCTCTTGCACCAGGGAAGACTGAATAAGCAGTCCCTGGCTGGGGCTAAGTTTTTTGACTCTAAAAGGAAGAGAAAGAGAGACCCCTGCAAGGCTGCATCTGGGCTGAAAATCACAAGGGGCTGGGAAGTGATGGAAAGCCACCTGGAAAGTCAGTGAAAAAGAGGCCACAGTGCCTAGGCTCCAAAGCCCCAGGTAAGGCTTCGACAGTGGCCCTGGGAAGTGAACCTCAAGGTCACCCTCCTCTCACAGCTTCGAACAGTGCCCAGCTTTCCCCATGTCTGCTCTGTAGCAGAGAGCTCTGGAGACTAGGTCTGTTCTGACTGGGAAACTGAGGCCCTGGGAGCAGAGCCATTGTTTTCTGGCGTCTTCACAGCCAAACACCTCTTGCACCAGGGAAGACTGAATAAGCAGTCCCTTGGGCTACCTTTTTTTGACTCTAAGGAAGAGACCCTGCAAGGCTGCATCTGGCTGAAAATCACAAGGGGCTGGGAAGTGATACCTGGAAAGTCAGTGAAAGAGGCCACAGTGCCTAGGCTCCAAAGCCCAGGGTAAGGGGCTTCCCCAGTGCAGGGAGCCTCAAGGAACCCTCCTCAGCGCTATTTCCCCATGTCTGCTCTGTAGCAGAGAGCTCTGGAGACTAGGTCTGTTCTGACTGGGAAACTGAGGCCCTGGGAGCAGAGCCATTGTTCTGGCGTCTTCTTCACAGCCAAACACCTCTTGCACCAGGGAAGACTGAATAAGCAGTCCCTTGGGCTACCTTTTTTGACTCTAAGGAAGAGACCCCTGCAAGGCTGCATCTGGCTGAAAATCACAAGGGGCTGGGAAGTGATACCTGGAAAGTCAGTGAAAGAGGCCACAGTGCCTAGGCTCCAAAGCCCAGGTAAGGCTTCGACAGTGCCCTGGAACGTGAAGGGAACCCTCCACAGAGCTTTTTTCCCCATGTCTGCTCTGTAGCAGAGAGCTCTGGAGACTAGGTCTGTTCTGACTGGGAAACTGAGGCCCTGGGAGCAGAGCCATTGTTCTGGCGTCTTCACAGCCAAACACCTCTTGCACCAGGGAAGACTGAATAAGCAGTCCCTTGGGCTACCTTTTTTGACTCTAAGGAAGAGACCCTGCAAGGCTGCATCTGGCTGAAAAAATCACAAGGGGCTGGGAAGTGATACCTGGAAAGTCAGTGAAAGAGGCCACAGTGCCTAGGCTCCAAAGCCCAGGTAAGGGCTTCGACAAGTGCCCTGGAACCTGAAGGAACCCTCCAGAGCGCTTTTTCCCCATGTCTGCTCTGTAGCAGCAGAGAGCTCTGGAGACTAGGTCTGTTCTGACTGGGAAACTGAGAGGCCCTGGGAGCAGAGCCATTGTTTCTGGCGTCTTCACAGCCAAACACCTCTCTTGCACCAGGGAAGACTGAATAAGCAGTCCCTTGGGCTACCTTTTTTGACTCTAAGGAAGAGACCCTGCAAGGCTGCATCTGGCTGAAAATCACAAGGGGGCTGGGTGAAGTGATACCTGGAAAGTCAGTGAAAGAGGCCACAGTGCCTAGGCTCCAAAGCCCAGGTAAGGGCTTCGACAGTGCCCTGGAACGTGAAGGCACCCTCCACAGCGCTTTTTTCCCCATGTCTGCTCTGTAGCAGAGAGCTCTGGAGACTAGGTCTGTTCTGACTGACTGGGAAACTGAGGCCCTGGGGAGCAGAGCCATTGTTCTGGCGTCTTCACAGCCAAACACCTCTTGCACCAGGGAAGACTGAATAAGCAGTCCCTTGGGCTACCTTTTTTGACTCTAAGGAAGAGACCCTGCAAGGCTGCATCTGGCTGAAAATCACAAGGGGCTGGGAAGTGATACCTGGAAAGTCAGTGAAAGAGGCCACAGTGCCTAGGCTCCAAAGCCCAGGTAAGGCTTCCCCAGTGCCCTGGAACGTGAAGGCAACCCTCCACAGAGCTTTTTCCCCATGTCTGCTCTGTAGCAGAGAGCTCTGGAGACTAGGTCTGTTCTGACTGGGAAACTGAGGCCCTGGGAGCAGAGCCATTGTTCTGGCGTCTTCACAGCCAAACACCTCTTGCACCAGGGAAGACTGAATAAGCAGTCCCTTGGGCTACCTTTTTTTTGACTCTAAGGAAGAGACCCCTGCAAGGCTGCATCTGGCTGAAAATCACAAGGGGCTGGGAAGTGATACCTGGAAAGTCAGTGAAAGAGGCCACAGTGCCTAGGCTCCAAAGCCCAGGTAAGGCTTCGACAGTGCCCTGGAACGTGAAGGGGGGCACCCTCCACAGCGCTTTTTCCCCATGTCTGCTCTGTAGCAGAGAGCTCTGGAGACTAGGTCTGTTCTGACTGGGAAACTGAGGCCCTGGGAGCAGAGCCATTGTTCTGGGTCTTCACAGCCAAACACCTCTTGCACCAGGGAAGACTGAATAAGCAGTCCCTTGGGCTACCTTTTTTTGACTCTAAGGAAAGAGACCCTGCAAGGCTGCATCTGGCTGAAAATCACAAGGGGCTGGGAAGTGATACCTGGAAAGTCAGTGAAAGAGAGGCCACAGTGCCTAGGCCCCAGCACCCGGGTAGGGCTTCCCCAAGTGCCCTGGAACGTGTCAAGGAACCCTCCTCAGAGCTATTTCCCCATGTGTCTGCTCTGTAGCAGAGAGCTCTGGAGAGACTAGGTCTGTTCTGACTGGGAAAACTGAGGCCCTGGGAGCAGAGCCATTGTTCTGGCGTCTTCACAGCCAAACACCTCTTGCACCAGGGAAGACTGAATAAGCAGTCCCTTGGGCTACCTTTTTTGACTCTAAGGAAGAGACCCTGCAAGGCTGCATCTGGCTGAAAATCACAAGGGGCTGGGAAGTGATACCTGGAAAGTCAGTGAAAGAGGCCACAGTGCCTAGGCTCCAAAGCCCAGGTAAGGCTTCGACAGTGCCCTGGAACGTGAAGGCACCCTCCTCCACAGAGCTATTTTCCCCATGTCTGCTCTGTAGCAGAGAGCTCTGGAGACTAGGTCTGTTCTGACTGGGAAACTGAGGCCCTGGGAGCAGAGCCATTGTTCTGGCGTCTTCACAGCCAAACACCTCTTGCACCAGGGAAGACTGAATAAGCAGTCCCTTGGGCTACCTTTTTTGACTCTAAGGAAGAGACCCTGCAAGGCTGCATCTGGCTGAAAATCACAAGGGGCTGGGAAGTGATACCTGGAAAGTCAGTGAAAGAGGCCACAGTGCCTAGGCTCCAAAGCACCCGGTAAGGCTTCCCCAAGGCCCTGGAACGTCAAGGCACCCTCCACAGAGCTATTTTCCCCATGTCTGCTCTGTAGCAGAGAGCTCTGGAGACTAGGTCTGTTCTGACTGGGAAACTGAGGCCCTGGGGAGCAGAGCCATTGTTCTGGCGTCTTTCACAGCCAAACACCTCTTGCACCAGGGAAGACTGAATAAGCAGTCCCCCTTGGGCTACCTTTTTTGACTCTAAGGAAGAGACCCTGCAAGGCTGCATCTGGCTGAAAATCACAAGGGGCTGGGAAGTGATACCTGGAAAGTCAGTGAAAGAGGCCCACAGTGCCTAGGCCCCAAAGCCCAGGTAAGGCTTCGACAGTGCCCTGGAACCTGAAGGAACCCTCCTCAGAGCTATTTCCCCATGTCTGCTCTGTAGCAGAGAGCTCTGGAGACTAGGTCTGTTCTGACTGGGAAACTGAGGCCCTGGGAGCAGAGCCATTGTTCTGGCGTCTTCACAGCCAAAACACCTCTTGCACCAGGGAAGACTGAATAAGCAGTCCCTTGGGCTACCTTTTTTGACTCTAAGGAAGAGACCCTGCAAGGCTGCATCTGGCTGAAAATCACAAGGGGCTGGGAAGTGATACCTGGAAAGTCAGTGAAAGAGGCCACAGTGCCTAGGCTCCAAAGCCCAGGTAAGGCTTCGACAGTGCCCTGGAACGTGAAGGCACCCTCCACAGAGCTTTTTCCCCCATGTGCTGCTCTGTAGCAGAGAGCTCTGGAGACTAGGTCTGTTCTGACTGGGAAACTGAGGCCCTGGGAGCAGAGCCATTGTTCTGGCGTCTTCACAGCCAAACACCTCTTGCACCAGGGAAGACTGAATAAGCAGTCCCTTGGGCTACCTTTTTTGACTCTAAGGAAGAGACCCTGCAAGGCTGCATCTGGCTGAAAATCACAAGGGGCTGGGAAGTGATACCTGGAAAAGTCAGTGAAAGAGGCCACAGTGCCTAGGCTCCAAAGCCCAGGTAAGGCTTCGACAGTGCCCTGGAACGTGAAGGCACCCTCCCAGAGCGCTTTTTCCCCATGTCTGCTCTGTAGCAGAGAGCTCTGGAGGAGACTAGGTCTGTTCTGACTGGGAAACTGAGGCCCTGGGAGCAGAGCCATTGTTCTGGCGTCTTCACAGCCAAACACCTCTTGCACCAGGGAAGACTGAATAAGCAGTCCCTTGGGCTACCTTTTTTGACTCTAAGGAAGAGACCCTGCAAGGCTGCATCTGGCTGAAAATCACAAGGGGCTGGGAAGTGATACCTGGAAAGTCAGTGAAAGAGGCCACAGTGCCTAGGCTCCAAAGCCCAGGTAAGGCTTTTTCAGTGCCCTGGAACGTGAAGGCACCCTCCACAGAGCTTTTTTCCCATGTCTGCTCGGTAGCAGAGAGCTCTGGAGACTAGGTCTGTTCTGACTGGGAAACTGAGGCCCTGGGAGCAGAGCCATTGTTCTGGCGTCTTCACAGCCAAACACCTCTTTGCACCAGGGAAGACTGAATAATAAGCAGTCCCTTGGGCTACCTTTTTTGACTCTAAGGAAAGAGACCCCCTGCAAGGCTGCATCTGGCTGAAAATCACAAGGGGCTGGGGAAGTGATACCTGGAAAGTCAGTGAAAGAGGCCACAGTGCCTAGGCTCCAAAGCCCAGGTAAGGCTTTCGACAGTGCCCTGGAACGTGAAGGCACCCCTCCACAGCGCTTTTTTCCCCATGTCTGCTCTGTAGCAGAGAGCTCTGGAGACTAGGTCTGTTCTGACTGGGAAACTGAGGCCCTGGGAGCAGAGCCATTGTTCTGGCGTCTTCACAGCCAAAAACACCTCTTGCACCAGGGAAAGACTGAATAAGCAGTCCCCTTGGGCTACCTTTTTTGACTCTAAGGAAGAGACCCTGCAAGGCTGCATCTGGCTGAAAATCACAAGGGGGGCTGGGAAGTGATACCTGGAAAGTCAGTGAAAGACGGCCACCTGTTCTGACTGGGAAACTGAGGCCCCCTGGGAGCAGAGCCATTGTTCTGGCGTCTTCACAGCCAAACACCTCTTGCACCAGGGCAAGACTGAATA
>JAGTYA010000777.1:0-18324 GCA_024291935.2 Okapia johnstoni | reverse complement strand
CCCCGGGCCAACCCTGCCAAGAAAGCGGGGCTTCCCGCCAAACACCGCGAGGGCGTCCCCCGGGCCCCCCTCCTTGCGAGGACGGGGGACCTTGGGATCTGCAGCGACGCGAGAGCCGTCCTGCCTTCTCGTCTGGCGCTGCAACGGAGGCTGGACTCCCTCTAGGCGCCCCCAGAGGTTCCTGGGATACCCGTGTCCACAGGGCGAGGGGGGCCCCCCGTCGCCGTCGGCCCCTCCTCTCGAAAGGGGGGTCCAATCCCCTTCCTGAATGCCATCGCAATCCCTACATTCCCTCGCACCTCCAGGAGCGGGACTCTCGCCTCTCCTGAGGTTCGAGAAGAGGCCCCAAGGGGCCAGTTCCGGCCGCAAGACCAAAGGTCCCCCGAGGAACCCCCATCGGCAAGCGAGTCCAGTTTCCTGGACGTGAGGCGAGGGGAAGCCCAGCAGCCCCTGGCGATGTCAAAGGAGGCCTGGACTTCTCAGAGGCAACAAGAGAGGTCCCCGAGGCGCCACGCCCCCGATTCAGAGAGGCCACCCCCGCTTCCCCCTGCGCCGCGCGGAAAAGCACGACCTTCGCCCCTGCATTCGAGGGGAAGCCCGAATGCCCTTGGCTGTGACCGGAGAGAAAGGCTGAGTCCCTCGACTCCCTGGAGGCCACCCCACAGGTGCCAGTTTATACCTGTCCCCTCCCCCCCTCGGGGACCCCCGAGGGTCCTAGCTCCATGCCTGACGCGGGACCCAGGGCGCTGCAGCGCCTCCTGGCGAATCCCGAGGCTGCTCGGGCCCCTGTCCGCTCGAAAGGAGGCATGGCGACCCCGCTGGGCTAACGGGGGAGACGGGCCGGGGTACCCGCCGCAACTCGAGAATGCACCGCCGCAAGTCGAGAACACCCCCGTGAGGCCACGCCCATAGAGGGAGGAGGCGCTTTTCCCTTGCAGGGCATGGAGAGCATGCCCCGGCACCTGTTCCGGCTCCGAACGGGGCTTGACTCCTTGCGGGCGACTCCAGGTGTCCCCCGAGATCCCCGGGCCAACCTGCCAAGAAAGCGGGGCTTCCCGCCACACCGCGAGGGCGTCCCCCGGGCCCCCCTCCTTGCGAGACGGGGCCCTTGGGATCTGCAGCGACGCGAGAGCCGTCCTGCCTTCTCTCTGGCGCTGCAACGGAGGCTGGACTCCCTCTAGGCGCCCCCAGAGGTTCCCTGGGATACCCGTGTCCACAGGCGAGCGGAAAACTGAGTCTCCAGAGGCCGCTCGCGAGGGGCCCCCCGTCGCCGTCGGCCCCTCCTCTCGAAAGGGGGGTCCAATCCCCTTCCTGAATGCCATCGCAATCCCTACATTCCCTCGCACCTCCAGAGCGGGACTCTCGCCTCTCCTGAGGTTCGAGAAGAGGCCCAAGGGGCCAGTTCCGGCCGCAAGACCAAAGGTCCCCGAGGAACCCCCATCGGCAAGCGAGTCCAGTTCCCTGGACGTGAGGCGAGGGGAAGCCCAGCAGCCCCTGGCGATGTCAAAGGAGGCCTGGACTTCTCAGAGGCAACAAGAGAGGCTCCCCGAGGCGCCACGCCCCCGATTCAGAGAGGCCACCCCCGCTTCCCCCTGCGCCGCGCGGAAAAGCACGACCTTCGCCCCTGCATTCGAGGGGAAGCCCGATTGCCCTTGGCTGTGACCGGAGAGAGAAAGGCTGAGTCCCCTCGACTCCCTGGAGGCCACCCCACAGGTGCCAGTTATACCTGTCCCCTCCCCCCCTCCGGGGACCCCCGAGGGTCCTAGCTCCATGCCTGACGCGGACCCAGGGCGCTGCAGCGCCTCCTGGCGAATCCCGAGGCTGCTCGGGCCCCTGTCCGCTCGAAAGGAGGCATGGCGACCCCGCTGGGCTAACGGGGGAGACGGGCCGGGGTACCCGCCGCAACTCGAGAATGCACCGCCGCAAGTCGAGAACACCCCCGTGAGGCCACGCCCATAGAGGGAGGAGGCGCTTTTCCCTTGCAGGGCATGGAGAGCATGCCCCGGCACCTGTTCCGGCTCCGAACGGGGCTTGACTCCTTGCGGGCGACTCCAGGTGTCCCCCGAGATCCCCGGGCCAACCTGCCAAGAAAGCGGGGCTTCCCGCCACACCGCGAGGGCGTCCCCCGGGCCCCCCTCCTTGCGAGACGGGGCCCTTGGGATCTGCAGCGACGCGAGAGCCGTCCTGCCTTCTCTCTGGCGCTGCAACGGAGGCTGGACTCCCTCTAGGCGCCCCCAGAGGTTCCCTGGGATACCCGTGTCCACAGGCGAGCGGAACCCTGAGTCTCCAGAGGCCGCTCGCGAGGGGCCCCCCGTCGCCGTCGGCCCCTCCTCTCGAAAGGGGGGTCCAATCCCCTTTCCTGAATGCCATCGCAATCCCTACATTCCCTCGCACCTCCAGAGCGGGACTCTCGCCTCTCCTGAGGTTCGAGAAGAGGCCCCAAGGGGGCCAGTTCCGGCCGCAAGACCAAAGGTCCCCGAGGAACCCCCATCGGCAAGCGAGTCCAGTTCCCTGGACGTGAGGCGAGGGGAAGCCCAGCAGCCCCTGGCGATGTCAAAGGAGGCCTGGACTTCTCAGAGGCAACAAGAGAGGCTCCCCGAGGCGCCACGCCCCCGATTCAGAGAGGCCACCCCCGCTTCCCCCTGCGCCGCGCGGAAAAGCACGACCTTCGCCCCTGCATTCGAGGGGAAGCCCGATTGCCCTTGGCTGTGTGACCGGAGAGAAAGGCTGAGTCCCCTCGACTCCCTGGAGGCCACCCCACAGGTGCCAGTTATACCTGTCCCCTCCCCCCCTCCGGGGACCCCCGAGGGTCCTAGCTCCATGCCTGACGCGGACCCAGGGCGCTGCAGCGCCTCCTGGCGAATCCCGAGGCTGCTCGGGCCCCTGTCCGCTCGAAAGGAGGCATGGCGACCCCGCTGGGCTAACGGGGGAGACGGGCCGGGGTACCCGCCGCAACTCGAGAATGCACCGCCGCAAGTCGAGAACACCCCCGTGAGGCCACGCCCATAGAGGGAGGAGGCGCTTTTCCCTTGCAGGGCATGGAGAGCATGCCCCGGCACCTGTTCCGGCTCCGAACGGGGCTTGACTCCTTGCGGGCGCGACTCCAGGTGTCCCCCGAGATCCCCGGGCCAACCTGCCAAGAAAGCGGGGCTTCCCGCCACACCGCGAGGGCGTCCCCCGGGCCCCCTCCTTGCGAGACGGGGCCCTTGGGATCTGCAGCGACGCGAGAGCCGTCCTGCCTTCTCTCTGGCGCTGCAACGGAGGCTGGACTCCCTCTAGGCGCCCCCAGAGGTTCCCTGGGATACCCGTGTCCACAGGCGAGCGGAACCCTGAGTCTCCAGAGGCCGCTCGCGAGGGGCCCCCCGTCGCCGTCGGCCCCTCCTCTCGAAAGGGGGGTCCAATCCCCTTCCTGAATGCCATCGCAATCCCTACATTCCCTCGCACCTCCAGAGCGGGACTCTCGCCTCTCCTGAGGTTCGAGAAGAGGCCCCAAGGGGCCAGTTCCGGCCGCAAGACCAAAGGTCCCCGAGGAACCCCCATCGGCAAGCGAGTCCAGTTCCCTGGACGTGAGGCGAGGGGAAGCCCAGCAGCCCCTGGCGATGTCAAAGGAGGCCTGGACTTCTCAGAGGCAACAAGAGAGGCTCCCCGAGGCGCCACGCCCCCGATTCAGAGAGGCCACCCCCGCTTCCCCCTGCGCCGCGCGCGGAAAAAGCACGACCTTCGCCCCTGCATTCGAGGGGAAGCCCGATTGCCCTTGGCTGTGACCGGAGAGAAAGGCTGAGTCCCCTCGACTCCCTGGAGGCCACCCCACAGGTGCCAGTTATACCTGTCCCCTCCCCCCCTCCGGGGACCCCCGAGGGTCCTAGCTCCATGCCTGACGCGGACGCGGACCCAGGGCGCTGCAGCGCCTCCTGGCGAATCCCGAGGCTGCTCGGGCCCCTGTCCGCTCGAAAGGAGGCATGGCGACCCCGCTGGGCTAACGGGGGAGACGGGCCGGGGTACCCGCCGCAACTCGAGAATGCACCGCCGCAAGTCGAGAACACCCCCGTGAGGCCACGCCCATAGAGGGAGGAGGCGCTTTTCCCTTGCAGGGCATGGAGAGCATGCCCGGCACCTGTTCCGGCTCCGAACGGGGCTTGACTCCTTGCGGGCGACTCCAGGTGTCCCCCGAGATCCCCGGGCCAACCTGCCAAGAAAGCGGGGCTTCCCGCCACACCGCGAGGGCGTCCCCCGGGCCCCCCTCCTTGCGAGACGGGGCCCTTTGGGATCTGCAGCGACGCGAGAGAGCCGTCCTGCCTTCTCTCTGGCGCTGCAACGGAGGCTGGACTCCCTCTAGGCGCCCCCAGAGGTTCCCTGGGATACCCGTGTCCACAGGCGAGCGGAACCCTGAGTCTCCAGAGGCCGCTCGCGAGGGGCCCCCCGTCGCCGTCGGCCCCTCCTCTCGAAAGGGGGGTCCAATCCCCTTCCTGAATGCCATCGCAATCCCTACATTCCCTCGCACCTCCAGAGCGGGACTCTCGCCTCTCCTGAGGTTCGAGAAGAGGCCCCAAGGGGCCAGTTCCGGCCGCAAGACCAAAGGTCCCCGAGGAACCCCCATCGGCAAGCGAGTCCAGTTCCCTGGACGTGAGGCGAGGGGAAGCCCAGCAGCCCCTGGCGATGTCAAAGGAGGCCTGGACTTCTCAGAGGCAACAAGAGAGGCTCCCCGAGGCGCCACGCCCCCGATTCAGAGAGGCCACCCCCGCTTCCCCCTGCGCCGCGCGGGAAAAGCACGACCTTCGCCCCTGCATTCGAGGGGAAGCCCGATTGCCCTTGGCTGTGACCGGAGAGAAAGGCTGAGTCCCCTCGACTCCCTGGAGGCCACCCCACAGGTGCCAGTTATACCTGTCCCCTCCCCCCCTCCGGGGACCCCCGAGGGTCCTAGCTCCATGCCTGACGCGGACCCAGGGCGCTGCAGCGCCTCCTGGCGAATCCCGAGGCTGCTCGGGCCCCTGTCCGCTCGAAAGGAGGCATGGCGACCCCGCTGGGCTAACGGGGGAGACGGGCCGGGGTACCCGCCGCAACTCGAGAATGCACCGCCGCAAGTCGAGAACACCCCCGTGAGGCCACGCCCATAGAGGGAGGAGGCGCTTTTCCCTTGCAGGGCATGGAGAGCATGCCCCGGCACCTGTTCCGGCTCCGAACGGGGCTTGACTCCTTGCGGGCGACTCCAGGTGTCCCCCGAGATCCCCGGGCCAACCTGCCAAGAAAGCGGGGCTTCCCGCCACACCGCGAGGGCGTCCCCCGGGCCCCCCTCCTCCTTGCGAGACGGGGCCCTTGGGATCTGCAGCGACGCGAGAGCCGTCCTGCCTTCTCTCTGGCGCTGCAACGGAGGCTGGACTCCCTCTAGGCGCCCCCAGAGGTTCCCTGGGATACCCGTGTCCACAGGCGAGCGGAACCCTGAGTCTCCAGAGGCCGCTCGCGAGGGGCCCCCCGTCGCCGTCGGCCCCTCCTCTCGAAAGGGGGGTCCAATCCCCTTCCTGAATGCCATCGCAATCCCTACATTCCCTCGCACCTCCAGAGCGGGACTCTCGCCTCTCCTGAGGTTCGAGAAGAGAGGCCCCAAGGGGCCAGTTCCGGCCGCAAGACCAAAGGTCCCCGAGGAACCCCCATCGGCAAGCGAGTCCAGTTCCCTGGACGTGAGGCGAGGGGAAGCCCAGCAGCCCCTGGCGATGTCAAAGGAGGCCTGGACTTCTCAGAGGCAACAAGAGGCTCCCCGAGGCGCCACGCCCCCGATTCAGAGAGGCCACCCCCGCTTCCCCCTGCGCCGCGCGGGAAAAAAAAGCACGACCTTCGCCCCTGCATTCGAGGGGAAGCCCGATTGCCCTTGGCTGTGACCGGAGAGAAAGGCTGAGTCCCCTCGACTCCCTGGAGGCCACCCCACAGGTGCCAGTTATACCTGTCCCCTTCCCCCCTCCGGGGACCCCCGAGGGTCCTAGCTCCATGCCTGACGCGGACCCAGGGCGCTGCAGCGCCTCCTGGCGAATCCCGAGGCTGCTCGGGCCCCTGTCCGCTCGAAAGGAGGCATGGCGACCCCGCTGGGCTAACGGGGGAGAGACGGGCCGGGGTACCCGCCGCAACTCGAGAATGCACCGCCGCAAGTCGAGAACACCCCCGTGAGGCCACGCCCATAGAGGGAGGAGGCGCTTTTCCCTTGCAGGGCATGGAGAGCATGCCCCGGCACCTGTTCCGGCTCCGAACGGGGCTTGACTCCTTGCGGGCGACTCCAGGTGTCCCCCGAGATCCCCGGGCCAACCTGCCAAGAAAGCGGGGCTTCCCGCCACACCGCGAGGGGCGTCCCCCGGGCCCCCTCCTTGCGAGACGGGGCCCTTGGGATCTGCAGCGACGCGAGAGCCGTCCTGCCTTCTCTCTGGCGCTGCAACGGAGGCTGGACTCCCTCTAGGCGCCCCCAGAGGTTCCCTGGGATACCCCGTGTCCACAGGCGAGCGGAACCCTGAGTCTCCAGAGGCCGCTCGCGAGGGGCCCCCGTCGCCGTCGGCCCCTCCTCTCGAAAGGGGGGTCCAATCCCCTTCCTGAATGCCATCGCAATCCCTACATTCCCTCGCACCTCCAGAGCGGGACTCTCGCCTCTCCTGAGGTTCGAGAAGAGGCCCCAAGGGGCCAGTTCCGGCCGCAAGACCAAAGGTCCCCGAGGAACCCCCATCGGCAAGCGAGTCCAGTTCCCTGGACGTGAGGCGAGGGGAAGCCCAGCAGCCCCTGGCGATGTCAAAGGAGGCCTGGACTTCTCAGAGGCAACAAGAGAGGCTCCCCGAGGCGCCACGCCCCCGATTCAGAGAGGCCACCCCCGCTTCCCCCTGCGCCGCGCGGAAAAGCACGACCTTCGCCCCTGCATTCGAGGGGAAGCCCGATTGCCCTTGGCTGTGACCGGAGAGAAAGGCTGAGTCCCCTCGACTCCCTGGAGGCCACCCCACAGGTGCCAGTTATACCTGTCCCCTTCCCCCCTCCGGGGACCCCCGAGGGTCCTAGCTCCATGCCTGACGCGGACCCAGGGCGCTGCAGCGCCTCCTGGCGAATCCCGAGGCTGCTCGGGCCCCTGTCCGCTCGAAAGGAGGCATGGCGACCCCGCTGGGCTAACGGGGGAGACGGGCCGGGGTACCCGCCGCAACTCGAGAATGCACCGCCGCAAGTCGAGAACACCCCCGTGAGGCCACGCCCATAGAGGGAGGAGGCGCTTTTCCCTTGCAGGGCATGGAGAGCATGCCCCGGCACCTGTTCCGGCTCCGAACGGGGCTTGACTCCTTGCGGGCGACTCCAGGTGTCCCCCGAGATCCCCGGGCCAACCTGCCAAGAAAGCGGGGGGGCTCCCGCCACACCGCGAGGGCGTCCCCCGGGCCCCCCTCCTTGCGAGACGGGGCCCTTGGGATCTGCAGCGACGCGAGAGCCGTCCTGCCTTCTCTCTGGCGCTGCAACGGAGGCTGGACTCCCTCTAGGCGCCCCCAGAGGTTCCCTGGGATACCCGTGTCCACAGGCGAGCGGAACCCTGAGTCTCCAGAGGCCGCTCGCGAGGGGCCCCCCGTCGCCGTCGGCCCCTCCTCTCGAAAGGGGGGGTCCAATCCCCTTCCTGAATGCCATCGCAATCCCTACATTCCCTCGCACCTCCAGAGCGGGACTCTCGCCTCTCCTGAGGTTCGAGAAGAGGCCCCAAGGGGCCAGTTCCGGCCGCAAGACCAAAGGTCCCCGAGGAACCCCCATCGGCAAGCGAGTCCAGTTCCCTGGACGTGAGGCGAGGGGAAGCCCAGCAGCCCCTGGCGATGTCAAAGGAGGCCTGGACTTCTCAGAGGCAACAAGAGAGGCTCCCCGAGGCGCCACGCCCCCGATTCAGAGAGGCCACCCCCGCTTCCCCCTGCGCCGCGCGGAAAAGCACGACCTTCGCCCCTGCATTCGAGGGGAAGCCCGATTGCCCTTGGCTGTGACCGGAGAGAAAGGCTGAGTCCCCTCGACTCCCTGGAGGCCACCCCACAGGTGCCAGTTATACCTGTCCCCTCCCCCCCTCCGGGGACCCCCGAGGGTCCTAGCTCCATGCCTGACGCGGACCCAGGGCGCTGCAGCGCCTCCTGGCGAATCCCGAGGCTGCTCGGGCCCCTGTCCGCTCGAAAGGAGGCATGGCGACCCCGCTGGGCTAACGGGGGAGACGGGCCGGGGTACCCGCCGCAACTCGAGAATGCACCGCCGCAAGTCGAGAACACCCCCGTGAGGCCACGCCCATAGAGGGAGGAGGCGCTTTTCCCTTGCAGGGCATGGAGAGCATGCCCCGGCACCTGTTCCGGCTCCGAACGGGGCTTGACTCCTTGCGGGCGACTCCAGGTGTCCCCCGAGATCCCCGGGCCAACCTGCCAAGAAAGCGGGGCTTCCCGCCACACGCGAGGGCGTCCCCCGGGCCCCCCCTCCTTGCGAGACGGGGCCCTTGGGATCTGCAGCGACGCGAGAGCCGTCCTGCCTTCTCTCTGGCGCTGCAACGGAGGCTGGACTCCCTCTAGGCGCCCCCAGAGGTTCCCTGGGATACCCGTGTCCACAGGCGAGCGGAACCCTGAGTCTCCAGAGGCCGCTCGCGAGGGGCCCCCCGTCGCCGTCGGCCCCTCCTCTCGAAAGGGGGGTCCAATCCCCTTCCTGAATGCCATCGCAATCCCTACATTCCCTCGCACCTCCAGAGCGGGACTCTCGCCTCTCCTGAGGTTCGAGAAGAGGCCCCAAGGGGGGCCAGTTCCGGCCGCAAGACCAAAGGTCCCCGAGGAACCCCCATCGGCAAGCGAGTCCAGTTCCCTGGACGTGAGGCGAGGGGAAGCCCAGCAGCCCCTGGCGATGTCAAAGGAGGCCTGGACTTCTCAGAGGGCAACAAGAGAGGCTCCCCGAGGCGCCACGCCCCCGATTCAGAGAGGCCACCCCCGCTTCCCCCTGCGCCGCGCGGAAAAGCACGACCTTCGCCCCTGCATTCGAGGGGAAGCCCGATTGCCCTTGGCTGTGACCGGAGAGAAAGGCTGAGTCCCCTCGACTCCCTGGAGGCCACCCCACAGGTGCCAGTTATACCTGTCCCCTCCCCCCCTCCGGGGACCCCCGAGGGTCCTAGCTCCATGCCTGACGCGGACCCAGGGCGCTGCAGCGCCTCCTGGCGAATCCCGAGGCTGCTCGGGCCCCTGTCCGCTCGAAAGGAGGCATGGCGACCCCGCTGGGCTAACGGGGGAGACGGGCCGGGGTACCCGCCGCAACTCGAGAATGCACCGCCGCAAGTCGAGACCACCCCCGTGAGGCCACGCCCATAGAGGGCGGAGGCGCTTTTCCCTTGCAGGGCATGGAGAGCATGCCCCGGCACCTGTTCCGGCTCCGAACGGGGCTTGACTCCTTGCGGGCGGACTCCAGGTTGTCCCCGAGATCCCAGGGCCAACCTGCCAAGAAGAAAGCGGGGCTTCCCGCCACACCACGAGGGGGGTCGTCCCCCGGGCCCCCATCCTTGCGAGACGGGCCCTTGGGATCTGCAGCGACTCGAGAGCCGTCCTGCCTTCTCTCTGGCGCTTGCAACGGAGGCTTGGACTCCCTCTAGGCGCCCCGAGAGGTTTCCCTGGGATACCCGTGTCACAGGCAGAGCGGATACCCTGAGTCTCCAGAGGCCGCTCGCGAGGGGCCCCACGTCGATTCGTCGGCCCCTCCTTTCGAAAGGGGGGTCCAATCCCTTCCTGAATGCCATGCAATCCCTACATTCCCTTCGCACCTCCAGAGCGGGACTCTCGCCTCTCCTGAGTTTCGAGAAGAGGGCCCGAAGGGGCCAGTTCCGGCCGCAAGGACCAAAGGTCCCCGAGGAACCCCCATCGGCAAGCGAGTCCAGTTCCCTGGACGTGAGGCGAGGGGAAGCCAGCAGCCCCTGGCGATGTCAAAGGAGGCCTGGACTTCTCAGAGGCAACAAGAGAGGCTCCCCGAGGCGCCACGCCCCCGATTCAGAGAGGCCACCCCCGCTTCCACCTGCGCCGGCGCGGGGAAAAAGCACGACCTTGCCCCTGCATTCGAGGGGAAGCCCGATTGCCCTTGGCTGTGACGGAAGAGAAAGGCTGAGTCCCCTCGACTCCATGGAGGCCACCCCCACACGGTGCCCTTTTATACCTGTCCCCTCCCCCCTCCGGGGACCCCAGAGGGTCCTGCCTCCATGCTGACGCGGACCCAGGGCGCTGCAGCGCCTCCTGGCGAATCCGAGGCTGCTCGGGCCCCTGTCCTCTCGAAAGGAGGCATGGCGACCCCGCTGGGCTAACGGGGGAGACGGGCCGGGGTACCCGCCGCAACTCGAGAATGCACCGCCGCAAGTCGAGAACACCCCCGTGAGGCCACGCCCATAGAGGGAGGAGGCGCTTTTCCCTTGCAGGGCATGGAGAGCATGCCCCGGCACCTGTTCCGGCTCCGAACGGGGCTTGACTCCTTGCGGGCGACTCCAGGTGTCCCCGAGATCCCCGGGCCAACCTGCCAAGAAAGCGGGGCTTCCCGCCACACCGCCGAGGGCGTCCCCCGGGACCCCCTCCTTGCGAGACGGGGCCCTTGGGATCTGCAGCGACTTCGAGAGAGCCGTCCTGCCTTCTCTCTGGCGCTGCAACGGAGGCTGGACTCCCTCTAGGCGCCCCAGAGGTTCCCTGGGATACCCGTGTCCCCACAGGCGAGCGGAAAAACCTGAGTCTCCAGAGGCCGCTCGCGAGGGGCCCCCCGTCGCCGTCGGCCCCTCCTCTCGAAAGGGGGGTCCAATTCCCTTCCTGAATGCCATCGCAATCCCTACATTCCCTCGCACCTCCAGAGCGGGACTCTCGCCTCTCCTGAGGTTCGAGAAAGAAGAGGGCCCCAAGGGGCCAGTTCCGGCGCAAGACCAAAGGTCCCCGAGGAACCCCCATCGGCAAGCGAGTCCAGTTCCCTGGACGTGAGGCGAGGGGAAGCCCAGCAGCCCCTGGCGATGTCAAAGGAGGCCTGGACTTCTCAGAGGCAAATCAAGAGAGGCTCCCCGAGGCGCCACGCCCCCCGATTCAGAGAGGCCACCCCGCTTCCCCCTGCGCCGCGCGGGAAAAGCACGACCTTCGCCCCTGCATTCGAGGGGAAGCCCGATTGCCCTTGGCTGTGACCGGAGAGAAAGGCTGAGTCCCCTCGACTCCCTGGAGGCCACCCCACAGGTGCCAGTTATACCTGTCCCCTCCCCCCCTCCGGGGACCCCCGAGGGTCCTAGCTCCATGCCTGACGCGGACCCAGGGCGCTGCAGCGCCTCCTGGCGAATCCCGAGGCTGCTCGGGCCCCCTGTCCGCTCGAAAGGAGGCATGGCGACCCCGCTGGGCTAACGGGGGAGACGGGCCGGGGTACCCGCCGCAACTCGAGAATGCACCGCCGCAAGTCGAGAACACCCCCAGTGAGGCCACGCCCATAGAGGGAGGAGGCGCTTTTCCCTTGCAGGGCATGGAGAGCATGCCCCGGCACCTGTTCCGGCTACCGAACGGGGCTTGACTCCTTGCGGGCGACTCCAGGTGTCCCCCGAGATCCCCGGGCCAACCTGCCAAGAAAGCGGGGGCTTCCCGCCACAACCGCGAGTGGCGTGTCCCCGGGCCCCCCTCCTTGCGAGACGGGGCCCTTGGGATCTGCAGCGACGCGAGAGCCGTCCTGCCTTCTCTCTGGCGCTGCAACGGAGGCTGGACTCCCTCTAGGCGCCCCCAGAGGTTCCCTGGGATACCCGTGTCCACAGGCGAGCGGAACCCTGAGTCTCCAGAGGCCGCTCGCGAGGGGCCCCCCGTCGCCGTCGGCCCCTCCTCTCGAAAGGGGGGTCCAATCCCCTTCCTGAATGCCATCGCAATCCCTACATTCCCTCGCACCTCCAGAGCGGGACTCTCGCCTCTCCTGAGGTTCGAGAAGAGGCCCCAAGGGGCCAGTTCCGGCCGCAAGACCAAAGGTCCCCGAGGAACCCCCATCGGCAAGCGAGTCCAGTTCCCTGGACGTGAGGCGAGGGGAAGCCCAGCAGCCCCTGGCGATGTCAAAGGAGGCCTGGACTTCTCAGAGGCAACAAGAGAGGCTCCCCGAGGCGCCACGCCCCCGATTCAGAGAGGCCACCCCCGCTTCCCCCTGCGCCCGCGCGGAAAAGCACGACCTTCGCCCCTGCATTCGAGGGGAAGCCCGATTGCCCTTGGCTGTGACCGGAGAGAAAGGCTGAGTCCCCTCGACTCCCTGGAGGCCACCCCACAGGTGCCAGTTATACCTGTCCCCTCCCCCCCTCCGGGGACCCCCGAGGGTCCTAGCTCCATGCCTGACGCGGACCCAGGGCGCTGCAGCGCCTCCTGGCGAATCCCGAGGCTGCTCGGGCCCCTGTCCGCTCGAAAGGAGGCATGGCGACCCCGCTGGGCTAACGGGGGAGACGGGCCGGGGTACCCGCCGCAACTCGAGAATGCACCGCCGCAAGTCGAGAACACCCCCGTGAGGCCACGCCCATAGAGGGAGGAGGCGCTTTTCCCTTGCAGGGCATGGAGAGCATGCCCCGGCACCTGTTCCGGCTCCGAACGGGGCTTGACTCCTTGCGGGCGACTCCAGGTGTCCCCCGAGATCCCCGGGCCAACCTGCCAAGAAAGCGGGGCTTCCCGCCACACCGCGAGGGGGTCCCCGGGGCCCCCCCTCTTGCGAGACGTCCCCCGGGCCCAACGGAGGCTGGACTCCCTCTAGGCGCCCCCAGAGGTTCCCTGGGATACCCGTGTCCACAGGCGAGCGGAAACCTGAGTCTCCAGAGGCCGCTCGCGAGGGGCCCCCCGTCGCCGTCGGCCCCTCCTCTCGAAAGGGGGGTCCAATCCCCTTCCTGAATGCCATCGCAATCCCTACATTCCCTCGCACCTCCAGAGCGGGACTCTCGCCTCTCCTGAGGTTCGAGAAAGAGGCCCCAAGGGCCCAGTTCCGGCCGCAAGACCAAAGGTCCCCGAGGACCCCCATCGGCAAGCGAGTCCAGTTCCCTGGACGTGAGGCGAGGGGAAGCCCAGCAGCCCCTGGCGATGTCAAAGGAGGCCTGGACTTCTCAGAGGCAACAAGAGAGGCTCCCCGAGGCGCCACGCCCCCGATTCAGAGAGGCCACCCCCGCTTCCCCCTGCGCCGCGCGGAAAAGCACGACCTTCGCCCCTGCATTCGAGGGGAAGCCCGATTGCCCTTGGCTGTGACCGGAGAGAAAGGCTGAGTCCCCTCGACTCCCTGGAGGCCACCCCACAGGTGCCAGTTATACCTGTCCCCTCCCCCCCCTCCGGGGACCCCCGAGGGTCCTAGCTCCATGCCTGACGCGGACCCAGGGCGCTGCAGCGCCTCCTGGCGAATCCCGAGGCTGCTCGGGCCCCTGTCCGCTCGAAAGGAGGCATGGCGACCCCGCTGGGCTAACGGGGGAGACGGGCCGGGGTACCCGCCGCAACTCGAGAATGCACCGCCGCAAGTCGAGAACACCCCCGTGAGGCCACGCCCATAGAGGGAGGAGGCGCTTTTCCCTTGCAGGGCATGGAGAGCATGCCCCGGCACCTGTTCCGGCTCCGAACGGGGCTTGACTCCTTGCGGGCGACTCCAGGTGTCCCCGAGATCCCCGGGCCAACCTGCCAAGAAAGCGGGGCTTCCCGCCACACCGCGAGGGCGTCCCCCGGGCCCCCCTCCTTGCGAGACGGGGCCCTTGGGATCTGCAGCGACGCGAGAGCCGTCCTGCCTTCTCTCTGGCGCTGCAACGGAGGCTGGACTCCCTCTAGGCGCCCCCAGAGGTTCCCTGGGATACCCGTGTCCACAGGCGAGCGGAAACCTGAGTCTCCAGAGGCCGCTCGCGAGGGGCCCCCCGTCGCCGTCGGCCCCTCCTCTCGAAAGGGGGGTCCAATCCCCTTCCTGAATGCCATCGCAATCCCTACATTCCCTCGCACCTCCAGAGCGGGACTCTCGCCTCTCCTGAGGTTCGAGAAGAGGCCCCAAGGGGCCAGTTCCGGCCGCAAGACCAAAGGTCCCCGAGGAACCCCCCATCGGCAAGCGAGTCCAGTTCCCTGGACGTGAGGCGAGGGGAAGCCCAGCAGCCCCTGGCGATGTCAAAGGAGGCCTGGACTTCTCAGAGGCAACAAGAGAGGCTCCCCGAGGCGCCACGCCCCCGATTCAGAGAGGCCACCCCCGCTTCCCCCTGCGCCGCGCGGAAAAAAAGCACGACCTTCGCCCCTGCATTCGAGGGGAAGCCCGATTGCCCTTGGCTGTGACCGGAGAGAAAGGCTGAGTCCCCTCGACTCCCTGGAGGCCACCCCACAGGTGCCAGTTATACCTGTCCCCTCCCCCCCTCCGGGGACCCCCGAGGGTCCTAGCTCCATGCCTGACGCGGACCCAGGGCGCTGCAGCGCCTCCTGGCGAATCCCGAGGCTGCTCGGTCCCCTGTCCGCTCGAAAGGAGGCATGGCGACCCCGCTGGGCTAACGGGGGAGACGGGCCGGGGTACCCGCCGCAACTCGAGAATGCACCGCCGCAAGTCGAGAACACCCCCGTGAGGCCACGCCCATAGAGGGAGGAGGAATTTTTTCCCTTGCAGGGCATGGAGAGCATGCCCCGGCACCTGTTCCGGCTCCGAACGGGGCTTGACTCCTTGCGGGCGACGACCCAGGTGTCCCCCGAGATCCCCGGGCCAACCTGCCAAGAAAGCGGGGCTTCCCGCCACACCGCGAGGGCGTCCCCCGGGCCCCCCTCCTTGCGAGACGGGGCCCTTGGGATCTGCAGCGACGCGAGAGCCGTCCTGCCTTCTCTCTGGCGCTGCAACGGAGGCTGGACTCCCTCTAGGCGCCCCCAGAGGTTCCCTGGGATACCCGTGTCCACAGGCGAGCGGAACCCTGAGTCTCCAGAGGCCGCTCGCGAGGGGCCCCCCGTCGCCGTCGGCCCCTCCTCTCGAAAGGGGGGTCCAATCCCCTTCCTGAATGCCATCGCAATCCCTACATTCCCTCGCACCTCCAGAGCGGGACTCTCGCCTCTCCTGAGGTTCGAGAAGAGGCCCCAAGGGGCCAGTTCCGGCCGCAAGACCAAAGGTCCCCGAGGAGGAACCCCCATCGGCAAGCGAGTCCAGTTCCCTGGACGTGAGGCGAGGGGAAGCCCAGCAGCCCCTGGCGATGTCAAAGGAGGCCTGGGACTTCTCAGAGGCAACAAGAGAGGCTCCCCGAGGCGCCACGCCCCCGATTCAGAGAGGCCACCCCCGCTTCCCCCTGCGCCGCGCGGAAAAAAGCACGACCTTCGCCCCTGCATTCGAGGGGAAGCCCGATTGCCCTTGGCTGTGACCGGAGAGAAAGGCTGAGTCCCCTCGACTCCCTGGAGGCCACCCCACAGGTGCCAGTTATACCTGTCCCCTCCCCCCCTCCGGGGACCCCCGAGGGTCCTAGCTCCATGCCTGACGCGGACCCAGGGCGCTGCAGCGCCTCCTGGCGAATCCCGAGGCTGCTCGGGCCCCTGTCCGCTCGAAAGGAGGCATGGCGACCCCGCTGGGCTAACGGGGGAGACGGGCCGGGGTACCCGCCGCAACTCGAGAATGCACCGCCGCAAGTCGAGAACACCCCCGTGAGGCCACGCCCATAGAGGGAGGAGGCTTTTCCCTTGCAGGGCATGGAGAGCATGCCCCGGCACCTGTTCCGGCTCCGAACGGGGCTTGACTCCTTGCGGGCGACTCCAGGTGTCCCCCGAGATCCCCGGGCCAACCTGCCAAGAAAGCGGGGGCTTCCCGCCACACCGCGAGGGGGCGTCCCCCGGGCCCCCCTCCTTGCGAGACGGGGCCCTTGGGATCTGCAGCGACGCGAGAGCCGTCCTGCCTTCTCTCTGGCGCTGCAACGGAGGCTGGACTCCCTCTAGGCGCCCCCAGAGGTTCCCTGGGATACCCGTGTCCACAGGCGAGCGGAACCCTGAGTCTCCAGAGGCCGCTCGCGAGGGGCCCCCCGTCGCCGTCGGCCCCTCCTCTCGAAAGGGGGGTCCAATCCCCTTCCTGAATGCCATCGCAATCCCTACATTCCCTCGCACCTCCAGAGCGGGACTCTCGCCTCTCCTGAGGTTCGAGAAGAGGCCCCAAGGGGCCAGTTCCGGCCGCAAGACCAAAGGTCCCCGAGGAACCCCCATCGGCAAGCGAGTCCAGTTCCCTGGACGTGAGGCGAGGAGAAGCCCAGCAGCCCCTGGCGATGTCAAAGGAGGCCTGGACTTCTCCTCGCCTCACGTCCAGGGAACTGGACTCGCTTGCCGATGGGGGTTCCTCGGGGACCTTTGGTCTTGCGGCCGGAACTGGCCCCTTGGGGCCTCTTCTCGAACCTCAGGAGAGGCGAGAGTCCCGCTCTGGAGGTGCGAGGGAATGTAGGGATTGCGATGGCATTCAGGAAGGGGATTGGACCCCCCTTTCGAGAGGAGGGGCCGACGGCGACGGGGGGCCCCTCGCGAGCGGCCTCTGGAGACTCAGGGTTCCGCTCGCCTGTGGACACGGGTATCCCAGGGAACCTCTGGGGGCGCCTAGAGGGAGTCCAGCCTCCGTTGCAGCGCCAGAGAGAAGGCAGGACGGCTCTCGCGTCGCTGCAGATCCCAAGGGCCCCGTCTCGCAAGGAGGGGGGCCCGGGGGACGCCCTCGCGGTGTGGCGGGAAGCCCCGCTTTCTTGGCAGGTTGGCCCGGGGATCTCGGGGGACACCTGGAGTCGCCCGCAAGGAGTCAAGCCCCGTTCGGAGCCGGAACAGGTGCCGGGGCATGCTCTCCATGCCCTGCAAGGGAAAAGCGCCTCCTCCCTCTATGGGCGTGGCCTCACGGGGGTGTTCTCGACTTGCGGCGGTGCATTCTCGAGTTGCGGCGGGTACCCCGGCCCGTCTCCCCCGTTAGCCCAGCGGGGTCGCCATGCCTCCTTTCGAGCGGACAGGGGCCCGAGCAGCCTCGGGATTCGCCAGGAGGCGCTGCAGCGCCCTGGGTCCGCTCGAAAGGAGGCATGGCGACCCCGCTGGGCTAACGGGGGAGACGGGCCGGGGTACCCGCCGCAACTCGAGAATGCACCGCCGCAAGTCGAGAACACCCCCGTGAGGCCACGCCCATAGAGGGAGGAGGCGCTTTTCCCTTGCAGGGCATGGAGAGCATGCCCCGGCACCTGTTCCGGCTCCGAACGGGGCTTGACTCCTTGCGGGCGACTCCAGGTGTCCCCCGAGATCCCCGGGCCAACCTGCCAAGAAAGCGGGGCTTCCCGCCACACCGCGAGGGCGTCCCCCGGGCCCCCCTCCTTGCGAGACGGGGCCCTTGGGATCTGCAGCGACGCGAGAGCCGTCCTGCCTTCTCTCTGGCGCTGCAACGGAGGCTGGACTCCCTCTAGGCGCCCCCAGAGGTTCCCTGGGATACCCGTGTCCACAGGCGAGCGGAACCCTGAGTCTCCAGAGGCCGCTCGCGAGGGGCCCCCCGTCGCCGTCGGCCCCTCCTCTCGAAAGGGGGGTCCAATCCCCTTCCTGAATGCCATCGCAATCCCTACATTCCCTCGCACCTCCAGAGCGGGACTCTCGCCTCTCCTGAGGTTCGAGAAGAGGCCCCAAGGGGCCAGTTCCGGCCGCAAGACCAAAGGTCCCCGAGGAACCCCCATCGGCAAGCGAGTCCAGTTCCCTGGACGTGAGGCGAGGGGAAGCCCAGCAGCCCCTGGCGATGTCAAAGGAGGCCTGGACTTCTCAGAGGCAACAAGAGAGGCTCCCCGAGGCGCCACGCCCCCGATTCAGAGAGGCCACCCCCGCTTCCCCCTGCGCCGCGCGGAAAAAAGCACGACCTTCGCCCCTGCATTCGAGGGGAAGCCCGATTGCCCTTGGCTGTGACCGGAGAGAAAGGCTGAGTCCCCTCGACTCCCTGGAGGCCACCCCACAGGTGCCAGTTATACCTGTCCCCTCCCCCCCTCCGGGGACCCCCGAGGGTCCTAGCTCCATGCCTGACGCGGACCCAGGGCGCTGCAGCGCCTCCTGGCGAATCCCGAGGCTGCTCGGGCCCCTGTCCGCTCGAAAGGAGGAGGCATGGCGACCCCGCTGGGCTAACGGGGGAGACGGGCCGGGGTACCCGCCGCAACTCGAGAATGCACCGCCGCAAGTCGAGAACACCCCGTGAGGCCACGCCCATAGAGGGAGGAGGCGCTTTTCCCTTGCAGGGCATGGAGAGCATGCCCCGGCACCTGTTCCGGCTCCGAACGGGGCTTGACTCCTTGCGGGCGACTCCAGGTGTCCCCCGAGATCCCCGGGCCAACCTGCCAAGAAAGCGGGGCTTCCCGCCACACCGCGAGGGCGTCCCCCGGGCCCCCCTCCTTGCGAGACGGGGCCCTTG
>JAGTYA010000776.1:0-18333 GCA_024291935.2 Okapia johnstoni | reverse complement strand
GTGGTTTGCCTTGGAAACGAACAGAGATCATTCTATCGTTTTGAGACTGCATCCAAGTACTGCATTTTGGACTCTTTTGTTGACCATGATGGCTACTCCATTTCTTCCAAGGGATTCTTGCCCACAGTAGTAGATATAATGGTCATCTGAGTTAAATTCACCCATTCCAGTCCATCTGAGTTCGCTGATTCCTAGAATGTCGACGTTCACTCTTGCCATCTCCTGTTGGACCACTTCCAATTTGCCTTGATTCCTGGACCTACCATTCCAGGTTCCTGTGCAATATTGCTCTTTACAGCATCGGACTTTGCGTCTATCACCAGTCACATCCACAGTTGGGTATCGTTTTTGCTGTGGCTCCATCCCATCACTCTTTCTGGAGTTATTTCTCCACTGATCTCCATTAGCATATTGGGCACCTACTGACCTGGGGAGTTCATCTTTCAGTGTCCTATTTTTTTGCCTTTTCATACTGTTCATGGGGTTCTCAAGGCAAGAATAGTGAAGTGGTTTGCCATGCCCTTCTCCGGTGGACCCCATTCTGTCAGACCTCTCCACCATGACCCCTCCGTGTTGGGTGGCCCCACACCGCACGGCTTAGTTTCACTGAGATAGACAAGGCTGTGGTCCGTGTGATCCGATTAGCTAGTTTTCTGTAATTTTAATTTCAGTGTGCCTGCCCTCTGATGCCCTCTCGCAACACTTACCGCCTTACTTGGGTTTCTCTTACCTTGGGCCTTGGGTAATTTCTCTCACCGCCGCCGCCGCCGCCCCCCCCGGGCTCTCAGAGCACGGCCCGGCCAAGCCCCTGTCAGCCGCCGCCGCCGCCGCCCCCCCCCGGCCCCCGGCCCCGGCCCGGCCGAGTCCCTGTCGGCCGACTCCCCCAGCCCCCGGGCCAGCTTTCCCGCCCGCCTAGCCCCGGTCCGCTGCCCCCGCCCCCCCCCCGGCCCGGCCTAGCCCCAGTCGGCCGTCGCCCCCGCCCCCCCCCCGCCCCACCCTAGCCCCTGTCGTTCGACGCCGCCCCCCGCCCCCCGCCCCCGGCCGAGCCCCTGCCCCCCCCCGCCCCCCCGCCGCCCCCGGCCGGGCCCCCGGCCCCCGCCCCTGTCCCTGTCGGCCGCCGCCCCCCCCCCGCCCCCGGCCCGGCCTAGCCCTGTCGGCCGCCGCCCCCGGGCCCCCGGCCCGGCCGAGCCCTGTCGGCCGCCGCCCCCCCCCCCCCCCCCCCCCCCGCCCGCCCCGGCCGCCCCCCCCGCCCCCCCCCCCCCCCCCCCCCCGCCCGCCCCGGCCCCCCGCCCCGGCCGCCGCCGCCCCCGGCCCCCCCCCCGGCCCCCTGGCCCCCGCCCCCCCCCCCCCCCGGCGGCCCGCCGCCCCCGGCCCCCCCCCCCGAGCCCCGTCCCCCGCCGGCCCCCCCCCCCCCGCCCCCGGCCCCCGCCCCCCGGCCCCGGCCCGGCCCCGGCCCCGCCCCCCCCGCCTCGCCCTGCCCCCGCCCCCGCCCCCGCCCGGGCGGCCCTGCCGGCCGCCCGGCCCCCCGCCCCCGGCCCCGCCGCCCCCCCCCCCGCCCCCGGCCCCCCCCGGCCGCCTAGCCGCCCCCCGCCCCCCCCCCCCCCCCCCCCCCGCCGAGCCCTGTCGGCCGCCGCCCCCCCCCCCCCCCCGGCCCGGCCCCCCCTGTCGGCCGCCGCCCCCCGGCCCCCCCCGGCCCCCGAGCCCCCGGCCGCCCCCCGCCGGCCCCCCGCCCCCGGCCCCCCGGCCCCCCCCCCCCGTCGGCCCGCCGCCCCCGCCCCCCCCCCCCGCCCCCGGCCCCCGCCCCCCCCGCCGCCCCCCCCCCCCCCCGCCCCGGCCCGGCCCCCGCCCCTGTCCCCCGCCGCCCCCCCGGCCCCCGGCCCCGCCCCCGGCCCCCGGCCGGCCGCCGCCGCCCCCCCCCCCCCCCCCCCGGCCCCCGGCCCCTGCCGGCCGCCCCCCCCCCCCGCCCCGCCCGCCCCCGCCCGGCCGGCCCCTGTCGGCCCGCCGCCCCCCGCCCCCGCCCGCCCCCCCGGCCCCCGGCCGGCCCCGCCCCCGCCCCGGGCCCCCCGGCCCCGGCCGCCGCCCCCGCCCCCCCCGCCCCCGCCCCTGCCCCCCGCCGCCCCGGCCCCCGGCCCCGGCCGAGCCCCTGCCCCCCCCGGCCCCCGCCCCCCCCCCCCCCCCGGCCGGCCCCCCCGGCCCGCGGCCCCCCCCGCCCGGCCGCCCCCCCCCCCCCCCCCCCCCGCCCCCCCCCCGCCGCCCCTGTCGGCCGCCGCCCCCGGCCCCCGGCCCCCCCCCCCCCCCGCCCCCTGTCGGCCGCCCCCCCCGCCCCCCCCCCCCCCCCCCCCCCCCCCGCCCCCCCGGCCCCCCGCCCCCCCCGCGCGGCCCCCCCCCCCGGGCCCCGGCCCGCCCCCCCCCCCGGCCCCCCCCCCCCCCCCCCCCCCCCCCCCCCCCCCCCCCCGGCCGCCGCCCCCCCGGCCCCCCCCCCGCCGCCCCGCGCCCCCCCGCCCCGCCGGGCCCGGCCGCCGCCCCCCCCCCGGCCCCCCCCGGCCCCTGTCGGCCGCCCCCCCCCCCCCGGCCCCCCCCCCCCCCGGCCCCCCGCCCCGCCCCCGGCCCCCGCCCCGGCCCGCCGCCGGCCGCCGCCCCCCCCCCCCCCCCCCCCGCCCCGGCCCCTGTCGGCCGCCGCCGCCCCCCGGCCCCCGGCCCCCCCCGCCCGGCCGAGCCCCTCGGCCGCCGCCCCCGCCCCCCCCCGGCCCCCGCCCGGCCCGCCCCCCCGGTCGGCCGCCCCCCCCGCCCCCCCCGGCCCCCCCGCCCCGCCGCCCCCCCGCCCGCCCGCCCCCCCCCCCCCGGCCCGGCCCCCCCCGCCGGCCGCCGCCCCCCCCCGCCCCCCCCGGCCCCCGCCCCCCCGCCCCCCCGGCCCCCCGCCCCCCCCGCCCCCGCCCCCGGCCGGCCCCCCCCCCCGCCGCCCCCCCCCCGCCCCCCCCCGGCCCCGGCCCCCCGCCCCGCCGCCGCCCCCCCGGCCGCCCCCCGGGCCCCCCCCCCCCGGCCCCGCCCGGCCGGCCGCCGCCCCCCCCCCCGCCCCCCCCGGCCCCCCCCCCCCGCCCCCGGCCCCCCCCCCCCCCCCCCCCCCCGGCCCCCCCCCCCCGCCCCCCCCCCCCGCCCCCCCCCGCCCCGCCCCCCCCGGCCGGCCGGCCCGGCCCCCGGCCCCCCGCCCGGCCGAGCCTCTGTCGGCCGCCCCCCCCCCCCCCCCCGGCCCGGCCCCCCCCTGGCGCCGCCGCCCCCGCCCCCCGCCCCGGCGGCCCCCCCCCCCCGGCCGCCGCCCCCCGGCCGCCCCCCGCCGCCCCCCCCCCGCCCCCCCGGCCCCGCCCCCGCCCCGCCGCCCCCCCCGGCCGCCCCCCCGGCCCCCCCCCGGCCCCCCGGCCCCCGCCCCCCGCGCCCCCCCCCCCGCCCCGGCGGCCGCCCCCCCCGGCCCCCCCCCGCCCGCCCCCCGGCCCCCCCCCCCCCCCCCCCCGGCCCCCCCCGGCCCCTGCCGCCCCCCGCCCCCCCCCCGGCCCCCCCCCGGCCCCCCTCGGCCGCCCCCCCCGGCCCCCGGCCCGCCCCCCCTTCTGCCGCCGCCCCGCCGCCGGCCCCCGGCCCCCGGCCCGGCCGCCCCCCCGTCGGCCGCCCCCCCCGGCCCCGGCCCCCGGCCCGGCCCCCCCTGTCGGCCGCCGCCCCGGCCCCCGCCCCCCGGCCCGGCCGAGCCCCTGGGGCCGCCGCCCCCGGCCCCCCCGGCCCCCCGCCCCCCCTGCCCTGGCCCCCCCCGCCCCCGCCCCCCCGCCCCCGCCCCGGCCGGCCGGGGGGCCCCGGCCGCCCCCCCCCCCCCCCGGCCCCGCCCGCCCCCCTGTCCCCCGCCCCCCCCCCCCCCCCCCGGCCCCCGCCGGCCGGCCCCCCCGCCCGCCGGCCGGCCCCCGCCCCCGGCCCGCCCGGCCCCCCCCCCCGCCGCCCCCGGCCGCCGCGGCCCGCCCCCCCGGCCCCGGCCCCCCGCCGGCCCGGGCCCCCCCCCCCCCCCCGGCCCGGCCCCCCGCCCGGGCCCCCCCCCGGCCCCCGGCCCGGCCCCCCCCCGGCCGGGCCCCCCGGCCCCCGGCCCCCGGCGGCCCCCCCCCCGCCGCCCCCCCCCCCCCCCCCCCGCCGGCCGCCGCCCCCCGCCGCCCCCCCCCCCGCCGCCCCGCCCCGCCGCCGCCCCCCGCCCCCCCCCCCCCCGGCCGGGCCGAGCCCCCTCCTGTCCGTCGGCCGCCCCCCCGGCCCCCCCCCCCCGGCCCCCCCCCCGCGGCCGCCCCCCCCCCGCCCCCCCCCCCCCCGGCCCCCTGGGCCGCCGCCGGCCCCCCCCCGGGCCCCCGGCCCGCCCCCGCCCCTGTCGGCCGCGCGGGCCCCCCCCCCCCGGCCCCCGGCCCCCCGGCCGGGCCCCCGGCCGCCGCCCCCCGCCCCCCCCCCCGGGCCCCCCCGGCCCCCCGCGGCCCCCCGGGCCCCCCCCCCCCCCCCCCCCCCCCCCCCCCCCCCGCCCCCGCCCCCGCCCCCCCCCCCCCCCCCCCCCCCCGCCCCCCCGGGCCGCCCCCCCGGCCCCCCCGCCCCCCCCCCCGCGGCCCCCGCCCCCGGGCCCCCCCGGCCCCCCCCCCCCCCGGCGGCCCCCCCGGCCCCCGGCCCCCCCCCGCCGCGCCCCCCCCCCCCCCCCCCCCCGCCCCCGGCCCCCCCCCCCGGCGGCCCCCCCCCCCCCCCCCCCGCCCCCCCGCCCCGCCCCCTGTCGGTCCGCCGCCCCCGGCCCCCGGCCCCCGGCCCCGGCCGGCCCCTGTCGGCCCGCCGCCCCCGGCCCCCGGCCCGGCCGAGCCCCCCGGCCCCGCCGCCCCGGCCCCCGGCCCCCGGCCCCCGCCCCGGCCCCTGTCGGCCCCCCTGCCCCCCCCCCCCCCCGGCCCCCGGCGGGCCCCCCCCCCCCCGGCGCGCCGCCCCCGCCCCCCCCGCCGGCCGGCCGCCCGGCCGCCCCCCCCCCCCCCCCCGGCGCCGGCCCGGCCCCCGGCCCGCCGCCCCGCCGGCCGCCCCCCCCCCCGCCCCCGGCCCCCCCCGCCGCCCCCGGCCGGCCCCGCGCCCCCGCCCGGCCCGGCCCGGCCGAGCCCCTGTCGGCCCGCCCCCCCCGCCCCCCGCCCGGCCCGGCCCCCGCCCCTGCCCGCCGCCCCCCCCCCCCCCCCGGCCCCCGGCCCGGCCTAGCCCCTGTCGGCCCCCCGCCCCCCGCCCCCCGGCCCCCGGCCCCCCTAGCCCCTGTCGGCCGCCGCCCCCGTAGCCCCTGTCGGCCGCCGCCCCCCCGGCCCCCCCCCCCGCCCCCCCGGCCCCGGCCGCCCCCCCCCCCTGCCGGCCCCTCTGCCGGCCCCCCGCCCCCGGCCCCCCGCCCCTGTCGGCCGCCGCCCCCCCGGCCCCCGCCCCCCCCCCCCCCCGGCCCGGCCCCTGTCGGCCGGCCGCCGCCCCCGCCCCCCGGCCCCGGCCCCCGCCCCCGGCCCCCCGGCCCGCCGCCCCCGCCCCCGCCCCCGGCCCCCCGGGGCCCTGTCGGCTGCGGCCGCCGCCCCCCCCCGGCCCCCGCCCCCCCCCGCCGCCCCTGCCCCCGCCCGGCCGGCCCCTGCCCCCCCCGGCCCCTGCCCCCGGCCCCGCCCCCGTCGCCCCTGTCGGCCGGCCGCCGCCCCCGGCCCCCCCGCCCCCCGCCTAGCCCCTGTCGGCCCCGCCCCCGGCCCCGGCCCCCCCCCCCCCGCCTAGCCCCTGTCGGCCGCCCCCCGCCCCCGGCCCCCCCCCGGCCCCCCGGCCGCGCCCGCCCCCGGCGCCGCCCCCGGCCCCCGGCCCGCCGCCTAGCCCCTCTCGGCCCCGCCCCCCCCCCCCCCCCCGGCCCGGCCTAGCCCCTGTCGGCCTGCCGCCCCCGGCCCCCGGCCCGGCCGAGCCCCTGTCGGCCCGCCGCCCCCGGCCCCCGGCCCCCCCCCGCCCCCCCTGCGCCCCCGCCGGCCCCCGGCCCCCTGCCCGCCCGCCCCCGGCCGCCCCCCCGCCCCCCTGCCGGCCGTCCCCCCGGCCGCCCCCCCCGCCCCGGCTACCCCCGGCCCGGGCCCCCCCCGTCCCCCCCCGCCCCCCGGCCGCCGGCCCCTGGCGCCGCCCCCCCGCCCCCGGCCGGCCCGCCGGCCGTAGCCCCTGTCGGCCGCCGCCCCCGGCCCCCCCCGGCGGCCCCTGTCGGCCGCTAGCCCCCGGCCCGCCCCCCCCCGCCTCCCCCCTGCCGGCCCCCCCGCCCGGCCCCCGGCCCCCGCCCCAGCGGCCCCGTCGCCGCCGCCCCCGGCCCCCGGGCCCCGGCCCTGCCCCTGCGCCCCTGTCGGCCGCCGCCCCCCCCCCGCCCCGGCCTAGCCTCTGTCGGCCGCCGCCCCCGGGCCCCGGCCCGCCCGAGCCCCCCTCGGCCCCCGCCCCCCGCCCCCGGGGCCGCCCCCCGGCCCGCCTAGGCCCTGCCCGCGCCCCCCCCCCCCCCGCCCCACCCCGGCCCGGCCGAGCCCCTGTCGGCCGCCGCCCGCCCGCGCCCCCGGCCCGGCCGCCTAGCCCCCTGTCGGCCCCGCCCCCGGCCCCCGGCCCCCCCTAGCCCCTGTCAGCCGCCGCCCCTGCCCACCCCCCCCGGGGCCCCCGCCTAGCCCCTGCCGGCTGTCCGCCCCCCCCCCCCCGGCCCGGCCCCCTAGCCCCTGTCCGGCCGCCGGCCCCGGGCCCCGGCCGCCCCCCCTGGCGGTCGGCCCCCGCCCCGCCCCCGGACGTGCCGGCGCCCCTAGCCCCGTCGGCCCCGCCGCCCCGGCCCCCCTCCGAGCCCAGCCTCGGCCGCCGCCCTGCCCCCGGCCCCCGGCCCGGCCTGCCCCTGTCCGGCTGCCGCGCGCCCCCGACCCGGCCCGGCCCCTGTGGCCGCCGCCCCTGGCCCCGCCGCCCCCGGCCCCTGGGCCCCCGGCCCGGCCCCGCCTAGCCCCTGTCCGCCATCACCCCGGCCCCGGGCCACCCGGCCCCCGGCCCGCCTAGCTCCTGCTGTCGGCCGCCGCCCCCGGCCCCCGGCCCGGCCTAGCCCCCTGCCCCTGCCCGCGCCCCCCGGCCCCCCGGCCCCCGGCGGCCGGGCCAGCCCTGTCGGCCGCCCCTGCCCGGCCCCCGGCCACGCCGGCCGCAGCCCTTGTCGGCCCCCGCCCCCCGGCCCCCCGCCCCGCCTAGCCCCCTGTCCGGCCCCGCGCCCCCAGCCCCCGCCTAGAGCCTCTGTCGGCCGCCGCCCCCGGAGCCCCGGCCCCGCCTAGCCCTGTCGGCCGCCGCCCCCTGGCCCCGGGACCTAGCCCCGGCCGCCGCCCCTGGCCCCCTGGCCCCTGGCCCCCGGCCCGGCGCCTAGGCCGTCGGCCCCCGCCCCCGGCCCCCCGCCCGCCTAGCCCCTGTCGGGCCGCGCCCCCGGCCCCCAGCCCCCGCCTAGCCCCTGTCGGCCCCCGGCCCCGGCCCCCGGCCCCGAGCCTAGCCCCCGCGCCCCGGCCCCCAGCGCCCAGCCCTGCCTAGGCCCTGTCCCCCGGCCGCCGCCCCCCGGCCCCTCCCGGCCCGAGCCCCCGCAGCCGGCGCCGCCGCCCCCGGCCCCGGCCCCTAGCCCCTGTCGGCCGCCGCCGCCCCCGGCCCCGGCCCGCCTAGCCCTCTGCCCCCCACCCGCCCCTGGCCCCTGGCCCCTGGCCCCCCGGCCCCTAGCCCGCCTAGGCCCTGTCGGCCGCCCGCCCCCCCCCCCTGGCCCCGGCCCCCGGCCCCGCCTAGCACCTGTCGGCCCGCCACCCCCTGGCCCCTGGCCCTTGCCCCGGCCCGGCCTAGCCCCTGTCTGCTGACCGCCCCCCTGGGCCCCCCGCACGGCCTAGCCTCTGTCGGCCGCCGCCCCCGGCCCCCGGCCCGGCCTAGGGCCCTGTCGGCCGGCCCGCCCCAGCCCCCCGGCCCCGCCTAGCCCCTGTCGGCCGCCGCGCCCCTCCGGCCCCCGGGCCCGGCCTAGCCTCCTGTCGGGCCGCTGCCTCCCCCGGCACCCGGCCCCGGCCTAGGCCCTGTCGGCCGGCGCCCCTCGGCCCCCCCGGCCCAGCCTAGCCCCTGTCGTACGCGGCCGGCCCATGGCCCCCGGCCCGGCCTAGGCCATGTCGGCCGCCGCCCCCGGCCCCCGGCCCCGCGCCCCCAGCCCCTGTCGTATCATGCGGCCCCGCCCCCCGGGCCCCGGCCCGGCCTAGTACCTGTCGGCCGCCGCCCCCGGCCCCCGGGCCGGCCTAGCCCCTGTCGTACGCGGCCCCCGGCCACCAGCCCCAGCCTAGCCCCTGTCGGCCACCGCCCCCCCGGCCCCCCGGCCCCCGGCCTAGCCCTGTCGGCCACGGCCCCCGGCCACCCGGCCCCCGGCCAGGCCTAGCCCCTGTCGGGCGCCGCCCCCGGCCCCCGGCCCCCCGCCTAGCCCCTGTCGTACGCCGGCCCCGGGCCCCCCAGCCCAGCCTAGCCTCTGTCAAGAGCCACCCCGCCCCCGGCCCCCGGCCCGCCTAGGCCTGTGTCGGCCACCGCCCCCCTGCACCCGGCCCCGCCTAGCCCCTGTCGTACGCGGCCCCCGGCCCCAGCCCCCTAGCCTCTGTCAGCCACCGTCCCCGGCCCCCCACGCCCGGCCTAGCTCCTGTCGGCCACCGCCCCCCCCGGCCCCACCTAGCCCCTGTCAGCCGTTTTGCCCCTGGCCCCCCCCAGGCCCCGCCTAGCCCCTGTCGGCCGCCGCCCCGCAGTCCGACCTAGCCCCTGTCCGCCGCCGCCCCTGGCCCCTGGTTCCCCAGCCCCCCGGCCCCGCCTAGCCCTGTCGGGCAATCAGCCCTGGCCCCTGTCGCCGCCCCCGGCCCCCGGCCCCGCCTAGCCCTGTCTGTCGGCCGCCGCCCCCCGGGCCACCCCCCCCCCGGCCTAGCCGCTGTCGGCCCGCCGCCCCCCCGGCCCCCTGCCCGGCCTAGACTCTGTAGGCCGCCGCCCCCCCCCCCCCCGGCCGGGCCTAGCCCCTGTCGGCTACCGCCCCCGGCCCGACCTAGCCCCTGTCGGCCGCCGCCACTGGCCCTGGCCCCTGGTCCCTGGCCCCCGGTCCCTGGCCCCCGGTCCCGCCTAGCCCTGTTGGGCCATCACCCCCTGGCCCCTGGCCACTGGCCCCCGGGTCCCTGCCTAGCTCCTGTCGGCCGCCGCCTCCGGCCCCCCGGACCCTCGGGCAGCCCTAGCCCCTGTCCGCCGCCACCCCCAGGCCACCCCCCCCGGCCTAGCCTCTGTCGGCCGAAGCCCCCGGCCCCCGGCCCGGCCTAGCCTCTGTCGGTCGCTGCCCCCTGGCCCCCGTCCCGGCCTAGGCCCTGTCGGCCGATGCCCTCCACTCCTGGCCCCGCCTAGACCCTTTCGTACGCGGCCCCTGGCCACCGGCCCGGCCTAGCCTTTGTCGGCCACGCCCCCGCCCCCCGGCCCCCGGCCCGGCCTACGCCCTGTCGGCCACCCGCCCCCGGCTCCCGGCCCCGCCTAGCCCCTGTCGTACGCGGCCCCCGGCCCCCCGTCCCGGCCTAGCCTCTGTCAGCCGCCGCCCCTGGCCCCCGGCCCCGGCCTAGGCCCTGTCGTTCACCGCACCCCCGGCCCCCGGCCCGGCCCTAGCCCCTGTCGGTCGCCACCCCCCCCCGGTCCCGCCTAGCACCTGTCGGGCGCCGCCCCCGGCCCCCGGCCCGCCCCCGAGCCCCTGTCCGCCGCCGCCCCTGGCCCCATGGCCCCTGGCCCCCCGGCCCCCGGTCCCGCCTAGGCCCTGTCGGCCGCCGCACCCCCCCCGCCCCGCCTAGGCCCTGTCGGCCGACGCCCCTGCCCCCCGGCCCCCCGCCTAGCCCCTGACGGCCCCCCGGCCCCAGAACGGCCTAGCCCCTGTAGGGCCCGCCCCAGGCCCCCGGCACCGCCTAGCCCTGTCGGTCACCGCCCCCCGGCCCCCGCCTAGCCCCTGTCGGCCTCCGGCCCCAGCCCGACCTAGCCCCTGTCGGGCCCGCCCCAGGCCCCCGGCCCCCCTGCCTAGGCCCTGTCGGTCACCGCCCCCGGCCCGGCCCCGCCTAGCCCCTGTCGGCCGACGCCCCAGGCCCCGCCTAGCCCCTGACGGCCTCCGGCCCCCAGCCCGGCCTAGCCCCTCTCGGGCCCGCCTCCCCGGCCCCCGGCACCGCCTAGGCCCTGTCAGTCACCGCCCCGGCCCCCCGGCCCGCCTAGCCCCTGTCGGCCACCCTGCCCCCGGCCCCGCCTAGCCCCTGTTGGCCACCGCCCCCCCCGACCCCCGCCTAGCCTCTGTCGGCTGCCGCCCCCGGCCCCCCCCCGGCCTAGCCTCTGTCGTACGCGGCCCCCCCCCCTCGGCCCCGGCCTAGCCTCTGTCGTCCACCGCCCCCGGCCCCCGCCCCCCCCCCCCGGCCCATCCTAGCCTATGTCGGCCGCCGCCTTCGGCCCCCGGCACCCGCCTAGCACCTGTAGGCCATCACCCCTGGCCCTTGGGCCACTGGCCCCCGGTCCCGCCTAGCTCCTGTCAGCCGCAGCCTCCGGCCCCCGGGCCCTGGCGCAGCCTAGCCCCTGTCGGCCGCCGCCCCAGGCCCCCGGCCCGGCCCTAGCTTCTGTCGGCCCGACCGCCCCCGGCCCACGGCCCGGCCTAGCCTCTGTCGGCCCCCACCCCCCCCTGGCCCCCGGCCCGGCCTAGGCCCTGTCGGCCCCCGCCCTCGGCCCCCCCGGCCCCGCCTAGCCCCTGTCGTACGTGGCCCCCGGCCCCCGGCCCGGCCTAGCCTCTGTCGGCCGCCGGCCCCGGCCACCGGGCCCCGGCCAGGCCTAGGCCTTGTGGGCCGCCGCCCCAGGCGCCCGGCCCAGCCTAGCCACTTTCGGCCACCACCCCTGGCCCCCGGCCCCGCCTGGCCCCTGTCGGCCCCGCCCCAGGCCCCCGGCACTGCCTAGGCCCTGTCGAGCGCAGCCCCCCGGCCCCAGGCCACGCCTAGCCCCCCTGTCGGCCCCGGACCCAGCCCCGCCTAGCCCCTGTTGGCCCTGCCCCAGGCCCCCGGCACTGCCCCTAGGACCTGACGGTCACCGCCCCCAGCCCCGCCTAGCCCCTGTCGGCCGCCGCCCCCAGCCCCGCCTAGAGCCTGTCGGCCGCCGCCCCCAGACCCGGCCTAGCACCTGTAGGGCACCGCCCCCGCCCCGGACTAGCCCCTGTCCGCCGCCGCCCCTGGCCCCTGGCCCCTGGCCCCCGGCCCCGGTCCTAGCACCTGTCGGCCATCACACCTGGCCCCCTGGCCACTGGCCCCCGGTCCCACCTAGCTCCTGTCGGCCGCCGCCTCCGGCCCCCGGGCCCTGGCGCAGCTAGCCCCGGTCGGCCGCCGCCGCCCCCAGAACCCGGCCCGGCCTGGCCTCTGTCGTCCCCGAAGCCCCCGGCCCCCGGCCCGGCCTAGCCTCTGTCAGATGCTGCACCCGGCCCCCGGGCCGGCCTAGCCTCTGTCGGCCACCGCCCCCGGCCACCGCCCCCCGGCCCAGCCTAGGCCCTGTAGTCCACCACCCCCGGGCCCCCGGCCCGGCCTAGCCTCTGTCGGCCGCCGCCCCTGGCCCCCGTCCCGGCCTAGGCCCTGTCGGCCGCCGCCCTCGGCCCCCGGCCCCGCCTAGCCCCTGTCGTACGTGGCCCCCGGCCACCGGCCCGGCCTAGCCTCTGTTGGCTACCGCCATCGGCCCCCGGCCCGGCCTAGGCCCTGTCGTATGGGGCCCCCCACGGCCCGCCCTAGGCCCTGTTGGTCACCGCCCCCGGCCCCGCCTAGGCCCTGTCCACCGCCGCCCCTGGCCCCTGGCCCCTGGCCCACGGTCC
The DNA here is from genome assembly GCA_024291935.2 of Okapia johnstoni. NCBI lineage: Eukaryota > Metazoa > Chordata > Mammalia > Artiodactyla > Giraffidae > Okapia > Okapia johnstoni. The sequence continues at coordinate 6,470 of JAGTYA010000776.1, read as the reverse complement.
CGCCTAGACCCTTTCGGCCGCCGCCCCCGGCCCCGCCTAGCCCCTGTCGGCCACCGCCCCCCGGCCCCGCCTAGCCCTGTCAGCCGTCGCCCCTGGCCCCCGGTCCCGCCTAGCACCTGTCGGCCGTCACCCCCCTGGCCCCTGGCCCCTGGCCCGGCCTAGCCTCTTTCGGTCGCCGCCCCCCCCCCCCCAGCCCCCGCCTATCTCCTGTCGTACTAGGCCCCCGGCCCCCGGCCCGGCCTAACCTCTGTCGGCCCCCGCCGCCCCCTGCCACCGGGCCCCGGCCAGGCCTAGGCCCTGTGGGCCGCCGCCCCAGGCCCCTGGCCCGGCCTAGCCTCTTTCGGCCTGCCACCCCATGGGCCCCGGTCCCGCCTAGGCCCTGTCGGGCGCCGCCACAGGCCCCGCCTAGCCCCTGTTGGCCCCCTGCCCCCTGGCCCCCGGCCCGGCCTAGCCTCTGTCGGCCGCCGCCCCCCGGCCCCCGGCCAGGCCTATCCTCTGTCGGATGCCGCCCCAGGCCCCCGGCCCAGCCTAGCTACTTTCGGCAGCAACCCCTGGGCCCCGGCCCCGCCTAGCCCCTGTCGGCCCCCAGCCCCCAGGCCCCCGGCACGGCCTAGGCCCTGTCAGCCACCGCTCTCTCGGCCCCCGGACCCCGCCTAGCACCTGTCGGGTGCCGCCCCCGGCACCGCCTAGCCCCTGTCAGCCCCAGCCCCAGGCCCCCGGCACGGCCTAGGCCCTGTCAGCCACCGCTCTCGGCCCCCGGACCCGCCTAGCACCTGTCGGGTGCCCGCCCCCGGCACCGCCTAGCCCCTGTCAGCCGTCGCCCCTGGCCCCCGGTCCCGCCTAGCACCTGTCGGGCACTGCTCCCTGCCCGACCTAACCTATGTCGGCCGCCGCCCTCGGCCCCCGGCCCCGCCTAGCCCCTGTCGTACGCGGCCCCCGGCCCCCGGCCCGGCCTAGCCTCTGTCGGCCCGCGCCGCCCCCGGCCCCCGGCCCAGACTAGGCCCTTTCGGCCGCCGCCCCCGGCCCCGCCTAGCCCCTGTCGTACGCGGCCCCCGGCCCCCGGCCCCACCTAGCCCCTGACAGCCATCGCCCCTGGCCCCCGGTCCCGCCTAGCACCTGTCGGCCATCACCCCTGGCTCCTGGCCACCGGCCCCTGGTCCCGCCTAGCTCCTGTCGGCCGCTGCCTCCGGTCCCCCGGCCCCTGGCCCGGCCTAGCCCCTGTCGGGCACCGCCCCCGGCCCGGACTAGCCCCTGTCCGCCGCCGCCCCTGGCCCCTGGCCCCTGGCCCCCGGTACCCGCCGCCTAGCACCTGTCGTCCGTCACCCCTGGCCGCTGGCCCCTGGCCCGGCCTAGCCTCTGTCGGCCGCTGCCCCCCCCCCCGGCCCCCGGCCCCGCCTAGCCTCTCTCGGCTGCCTCCCCCGTCCCCCGGGCCGGCCAAGCCTCTGTCGGCTACCGCCCCCGGCCACCACCCCCCGGCCCCCGGCCCATTCTAGCCTATGTCGGGGCCGCCGCTTTCGGCCCCCGGCACCGCCTAGCACCTGTCGGCCATCACCCCCTGGCCCTTGGCCACTGGCCCCCGGCCCCGCCTAGCCCCTGTTGGCCCCCGGCCCCCCGGCCCGGCCTAGCCTCTGTCGGCAACCGCCCCCCGGCCACCGCCCCCGGCCCCCGGCCCCGTCATAGCCTATGTCGGCCGCCGCCCTCGGCCCCCGGCACCGCCTAGGCCCTGTCGTACGCGTTGCCCGGCCCCCGGCCCGGCCTAGCCTCTGTCGGCCGCCGCCCCCCGTACCCCGGCCCGGCCTAGGCCCTTTCGACCGCCGCCCCCGGCCCCCGGCCCCGCCTAGCCCCTGTCGTACGCGGCCCCCGGCCCCCGGCCCCGCCTAGCCCCTGTCGTACGCGGCCCCCGGCCCCCGGCCCCGCCTAGCCCCTGTCGTACGCGGCCCCCGGCCCCCGGCCCGGCTTAACCTCTGTTGGCCGCCGACCCCCGGCCACCGGGCCCCGGCCAGGCCTAGGCCCTGTGGGCCGCCGCCCCCAGGCAGGCCCCGGCCTAGCCTAGCCACTTTCGGCCGCCACCCCTGGGCCCCGGCCCCGCCTTGCCCCTGTCGGCCCCCGCCCCCAGTCCCCCGGCACAGCCTAGGCCCTGTCGGGCGCCGCCCCCCGCGCCCTCAGGCCCCGCCTAGCCCCTGTCGGCCTCCGGCCCCAGCCCGGCCTAGCCCCTGTCGGCTCCGCCCCAGGCCCCCGGCACCGCCTAGGCCCTGTCGGTCACCCGCCAACGGCACCGCCTAGCCCCTGTCGGCCGCCGCCCCCGGACCCGCCTAGCACCTGTCGGGCGCCGCCCCCAGCCCGGAGTAGCCCCTGTCTGCCGTCGACCCTGGCCCCTGTCCCCTGGCCCCCGGTCCCGCCTAGGCCATGTCGGGCGCCGCCACCTGCCCCGCCTAGCCCCTGTTGGCCCCCGGCCCCCGGCCCGGCCTAGCCTCTGTCGGCCGCCGTCCACGAACCCCGGCCCGGCCTAGGCCCTGTCGGCAACCAACCCCGGGCCCCCGGCCCCGCCTAGCCCATGTCGTAAGCGGCCCCCGGGCCCCGACCCCCGGCCTAGCCCCTGTCCGCCACCGCCCCCTGGCCCCTGGCCCCTGGTCCCTGGCCCCCGGTCCCGCCTAGCACCTGTCGGCCATCACCCCTGGCCCCTAACCACTGGCCCCTGGTCCCGCCTAGCTCCTGTCAGCCGCAGCCTCCGGCCCCCGGGCCCTGGCGCAGCCTAGCCCCTCTCGGCCGCCGCCGCCCCAGCCACCGGCCCGGCCTAGCCTCTGTCGGCCGACGCCCCCGGCCCCCGGCCCGGCCTAGGCCCTGTCGGCCCCCCGCACTCGGCCCCCGGGCCCGCCTAGCCCCTGTCGTACGCAGTCCCCGGCCCCCGGCCCGGCCTAGCCTCTGTCGGCCGCGGCCCCGGGCCACCGGCCCCCGGCCCCGCCTAGCCCCTGTCAACCGCCGCCCTCGGGCCCCCGGACCCGCCTAGCACCTGTCGGGCGCCGCCCCAGGCCCCGCCTAGCCCCTGTCGGCCGTCGCCCCCCTGGCCCCAGGTCCCCGCCTAGCACCTGTCGGGCGCTGCTCCCCGGCCCGGCCTAGCCTCTGTCGGCCACCGCCCCCGGCACCCGGCCCCGCCTAGCCCCTGTCGTACGCGGCCCCCGGCCCCCGGCCCGCCCTAGGCCCTGTTGGTCACCGCCCCCGGCCCCGCCTAGCCCCTGTCGGCCGCCGCCCCCGGCCCCGCCTAGCCCCTGTCGGCCGTCGCCCCTGGCCCCCGGTCCCCCCTACCACCTGTCGGCCATCACCCCCCCTGGCCCCTGGCCCCTGGCCCGGCCTAGCCTCTTTCGGCCGCCGCCCCCGGCCCCCGGCCCGGCCTGGCCTCTATCGGCTGCCGCCCCCGCGGCCCCCCGGCCCAGCCTAGCCTCTGTCGGCTGCCGCCCCTGGCCCACGGCCCGGCCTAGCCTCTGTCGGGTGCCGCCCCCGGCAACCGGCCCCGCCTAGCCCCTGTCGTACGCGGCCCCCGGCCCACAGCCCCGCCTAGCCCCTGTCGGCCGCCACCCCTGGGCCCCGGCCCCGCCTAGCCCCTGTCGGCCCCAGCCGCCAGCCCCCAGCACTGCCTAGGCCCTGTCGGGCGCCGTCCCCGGCCCCAGGCCGCGCCTAGCCCCTGTCGGCCTCCGGCCCCAGCCTGGCCTAGCCCCTGTCGGCCCAGCCCCAGGCCCCCCGGCACTGCCTAGGCCCTGTCGGTCACCGCACCCGGCCCCGCCTAGCCCCAGTGACCCGCTGCCCCCGGACCCGCCTAGCACCTGTCGGGCGCCGCCCCCCCTGCCCGCCCTAGCCCCTGTCCACCGCCGCCCCTGGCCCCTGGCCTCTGGCCCCCGGTCCCGCCTAGCACCTGTCGTCCATCACCCCTGGCCCCTGGCCACCGGCCCCTGGTCCCGCCTAGCTCCTGTCGGCCGCCGCCTCCGGTCCCCGGCCACCGGCTCGGCCTAGCCCCCTGTCGGCCGCCGCCCCCCGGCCCCCGGCCCCGCCTAGCCCCTGTCAGCCGCCGCCCCCCGGCCCCGCCTAGCCCGTCAGCCGTCGCCCCCCCGGCCCCCGGTCCCCCGCCTAGCAACTGTCGTCCGCCGCCTCCGGTCCCCGGTCCCCCGGCCGGGCTTACCTCCTGTCGGCCACCGCCCCAGGCCTCACCTAGCCCCTGTCAGCCGTTGCCCCTGGCCCCCGGTCCCGCCTAGCACCTGTCTGGCGCCACCCCCGGCCTGGCCTAGCCCCTGTCCGCAGCCACCCCCTGGCCCCTGGCCTCTGGCCCCCGGTCCCGCCTAGCACCTGTCGGCCATCACCCCTGGCCCCTGGCCACTGGCCCCTGGTCCCGTCTAACTCCTGTCAGCCGCCGCCTCCGGTCCCCGGTCCCTGGCCGGGCTTACCTCCTGTCGGCCACCGCCCCAGGCCTCACCTAGCCCCTGTCAGCCGTTGCCCCTGGCCCCCGGTCCCGCCTAGCACCTGTCTGGCGCCACCCCCGGCCCGGCCTAGCCCCTGTCCGCAGCCACCCCTGGCCCCTGGCCTCTGGCCCCCGGTCCCGCCTAGCACCTGTCGGCCATCACCCCTGGCCCCTGGCCACCAGCCCCCTGGTCCCGCCTAGCTCCTGTCGGCCGCCGCATCAGATCCCCGGCCCCCGGCCTGGCCTAGCCCCTGTCGGCCGCCGCCCCTGGCCCCCTGCCCGGCCTAGCCTCTGTAGGCCGCCGCCCCCAGCCCCCGGCCCGGCCTAGCCCCTGTCGGGCACCGCCCCCGCCCCGACCTAGCCCCTGTCGGCCGCCGCCCCTGGCCCCTGGTCCCCCCTCGCCCCGGTCCCGCCTAGCACCTGTCGGCTTTCAACCCTGGCCCCTGGCCCCTGCCCCAGGTCCCGCCTAGCTCCTGTCGGCCGCCGCCTCCGGCCGCCGGGCCCTGGCGCAGCCTAGCCCCTGGCGGCCCGCCGCCCCCAGCCCCCGGCCTGGCCCAGCCTCTGTTGGCCGACGCCCCCGGCCCACGGCCCCGCCTAGCCCCTGTCGGCCCCGCCCCAGGCCCCCAGCACTGCCTAGGCCCTGTTGGTCACCGCACCCGGCCCCGCCTAATCCCTGTCGTACGCGGCCCCCCCGGCCCCCGACTAGCCCCTGTCGGCGTCCGCCCCAGCCCCGGCCCGGCCTAGCCTCTGTAGGCCGACGCCCATGGCCCCCGGCCCGGCCTAACCTCTGTCGGCCGCCGCCCCTGGCCCCTGGCCCCTGGCCCCCCGGTCCCGCCTAGCTCCTGTCGGCCATCACCCCTGGCCCCTGGCCACCGGCCCCCAGTCCCACCTAGCTCCTGTCGGCCGCCGTCTCCCGTCCCCGGGCCCCGGCGCGGCCTAGCCACTGTCAGCCGCCGCCCCCGGCCCCGCCTAGCCCCTGTTGGCCACCGTCCACGACCCCCGCCTAGCCCCCTGTCGGCCGCCGCCGCGGGACCCGCCTAGCACCTGTTGGGCGCCGCCCCCCCCCCGGACTAGCCCCTGTCCGCCGCCGGCCCTGGCCCCTGGCCCCCGGGTCCCGCCTAGGCCCTGTCGACCGCCGCCCCGGCCCCACCTAACCCCTGTCGGCTCCCGCCCCCGGCCCGGACTAGCCCCTGTCCGCCGCCGCCCCCTGGCCCCTGGCCCCCAGCCCCCGGCCCCGCCTAGCCCCTGTCGTACGCGGCCCCCCGGCCCCAGGCCCGGCCTAGCCTCTATCGACCGCCGACCCCAGCCCCCGGGCCGGCCTAGGCCCTGTCGTCCGCCGCCCCCGGCCCGCGGCCCCGCCTATCCCCTGTCAGCCGTCGCCCCTGGCCCCCGGTTCCGCCTAGCCCCTGTCCGCCACCGCCCCTGGCCCCTGGCCACCGGACCCCGGTCCCACCTAGCTCCTGTCGGCCGCCGCCTCCGGTCCCCTGCCCGGCCTAGCCTCTGTAGGCTGCCGCCCCCGGCCACCGGGCCCCGGCCAGGCCTCGGCCCTGTGGGCCGCCGCCCCAGGCCCCCGGGCCAGCCTAGACACTTTCGGCCGCCACCCCCTACCTGGTCCCCGGCCCTGCCTAGCCCCTGTCGGCCCCCGCCACAGGCCCCCGGCACTGCCTAGGCCCTGTCGGCCGCCGCCCCTGGCCCCGCCTAGCCCCTGTCGGCCCCCGCCACAGGCCCCCGGCACTGCCTAGGCCCCTGTCGGCCACCGCCCCTGGCCCCGCCTAGCCCCTGTCGGCCCCCGCCACAGGCCCCCGGCCCCGCCTAGCCCCTGTCGGCCGCCGCCCCCGGCCCCGCCTAGCCCGTCAGCTGTCGCCACTGGCCCCCGGTCCCGCCTAGCAACTGTCGGCCGCCACCTCAGGTCCCCGGGCCCCGGCCCCGCCTAGCCCCTGTCGGCCCCCGTCCCAGCCCCCCGGCAGAGCGTGGGCCCTGTCGGGCGCAGCAACCGGCTCCAGGCCCCGCCTAGCCCCTGTCG